>CAJPEX010001911.1:0-20758 GCA_905338405.1 Notodromas monacha
ACATCTCTAGTCTTTCTAACTGCTCCTCGATTTTTTTGCAATTAATGCCCATAAAGTAGTGATTGAAAGGGCAGTCGAACCTGTCTAAGTCGAGCTTTAAAAAGGGGACAGCAGAAAAATTCTAGTTGGGGAAACAGGGTTTTTGTTGGAAAGAAAAAATTACTGGAAATCGTGATGGGTGATTTCATTTGCTTCCTAAATTATTTGACAGGATGCTGAACTTGGAGGAAAAAGTTCCTTTCCCCAATTAGTCTTTATAACTTCCTTCTACTGTATAAAAACATGGTTACATTTTATTGCTTTCTTCTTTCCTGTTTCAATAAAATAATAGCCAAAAGGGCCCGAGAAAGTTGTAGTTTTGAAGGTTTCATGGAGGTAAAGTGATATTTAATGCCTTGCTTCGAAATGAATTTCAAAGAAGGACTTACAAAAAATTGACATATAGGCAAGTATTCCACTTGAGGAGGTTTGAGTTATCAAGGTTAAACTTTCCAAGTGTTATTTCAAACCATTCCGTGGGATCTAATTTCCATTGATGCTCTGGGGAAATTCCCTGGTGTTGCACTCAAACACCGTGAAATTCGTGCGAATTGTGTGATGTGGTGGATGGGGCAGACTGTTCTTTGGCATGATTCATGTTTAGTGGTGCTGAGTAAGTGCAGTGCTGCGATTATGGCTTGAAATATGGTCATGAATAGGGCTGGAAGTGAGGCACATTTACTGGCTCATGGCATGATTTCGGTTGTTAAACAGTTCAATTCATCGGAAATGTCTTTTTTTTTAGTCGTCGGGGTTGAATCAGCGCTGATCCGATGGAATATTTTTTTTTAAACCTTGAATTAGGATATTCGCAGTTTTTTCGTGATTATTTGATGGCATATTGTTTGGATTTATTTTAATTATTTCTGCATGATTTAAAGTGGGACTCAATCAACAATTGAATTTGGAAGCAATAACTGAGAGCATGAAAATATAGAAATCAGTTGCAGTTATACAGTTGAAAGAAGTCCAATTTCAAGGGACCAGCAAAAAAAAATTGAATTAAGGAGGTTTTGACTTGGTGATATTTTTAGTTAGGGAAACGAGCATTTGTGTTGTGGGAACATAGAAAAAAATGTAAGGATTTGTAAATGGTGACATTTGAAACCTTAAATTGCTTCATACTATTTATAAAAGTTATATTGCTTTTTCTTTCCTGTGTTGAGAAAATAACAGACAAAGGGCCTCAGAAAATTTGAGTTATGGAGGTTTTAGAGGGAAAGCATTGGAGTTAAGGAGGTTTTAAATGCATTCTTTCGAAGGGAATTCGGACACAGAGAATACAAAATTCAGCTTATTATGGAGGTTCAGGTTATCAAGGTTTTCAACTGTATTCATGTTCAAATCATGGATCAAAGGTTTTTCTTTGACCAAATCGAGACATGTCTGAGTGCAAAAAAAATAAAAAAAAACCATATCATGGCTCAGATACTGGATGAAAATAAACCAACTGCTGTCCAAGGTTAACGTCTCCAACCTATTGTCAAACTTGTTTAGGAGTTTCTATAGATGCTTCAAAGATATCATCTCCATTAACAAGATAGGTGCAATAACCCAACAGATGTTTAAACGTTTTTTTCGGAATGAACAATCTTATTTATCAGCACAAAAAAAAAAAGAGCTGATGCCAAGATTTTGAGGCATCCTTGAGGACATGAATTATCCCACCCCACAGCATCGCTAAAGGAATAGTATTGTTTGAAAAGGAAAAGAAATACACAAGCAGATCGAAACGTACTGCATCAAAGTCACTGTGGTTGGCTGGTGCAATACACCAAACTAATTGCTGCCATGTGTCTGATATATAGAAGAGAGCCACATAGAAAAGAGTTCACAGCGGGACGTTGACTCTATATACCCTTTTTCTGTGGGGCTCTACTTAGTCTGTGGTGACGAATAATGTCGGTCGATCTGTCGGTGGACAGATATACGGCAAATGGGGCTTTCCCAAGTTTGGAACTGGGTGACTCGGATAATTTTCAGAATTTATGGGAAGCTCACGCGGATTATACTTGAAAATACACGTCAACCATGCATTTTAATGCGGAGGACCTCAGGAAGTTCGGAGTAATCCTTTTTTATCGTGTGCAACCGGAACTTGGCACTCACTATACATACGGAGAGATAAGTTTATTCAAACTAAGCTGCAAAATAAATTGTTCAAGAATCGCAAAAATAAGCGCAGTTCTTATCCGAGCTTATTCGCGGTCGACCACCTTCTGAAAATTTGAGATAATAATGGAGAAGATAAAAAATTTTAAAGCATTGAGGCGGTATCAGAAGTTTTGTCAGGTATTAAGTTCTGTCATTTCTCCCGTTTTTATTTATTTCTTCGACTGTGAAACTTTTGCAATGGGCGCTGAAAAACTTTCAAGCCAGACAAATGACCTTCAAGTCGTTTTGCCCGACGATTTTGCATGTCTTTGACACCTGATTCTGCGTTGGATTACGGAAATTTTTTCTCCGCTGAACTTTTCTTCGATTGGTTCTCGATTCTTGCGGCAATTTTAGCCTTGCTGATTTGTGAAAAAAACGTATGCAAAACTGGTTGATGATCTCAATTTCAGTTGGTAATATGTACTGTACATTCGAACATGAATAAATGCTTTTTCAGAATTTTTCTCGCTGTTCAGAAGCAAGATAAGAGTTGAACTTTAATGTTCAGTATTGAAGCATATTCTTTTAGCCATTACACCAGAAATATTTTTGAATTTGCACAAATAATAAAGTTCATCCACACTATCCATTAAAAAATCGGACACTAAATGTTTGATGAGTTACGTTCACTTTTCGATTTTGAACATGGAAAAAAGTTGAATAAAGACGCTTGAAATTGTACAGTATAGTCTTAAGCTGCGAAAATACGAAATAATATTTTGGCAATTCCAAAATAAATGACAAAAGGTTCCCCGCGAGACATATTAGGGCTAATTTTCTGAGTTTTATTTGGTTAGCGCAGCGTTTTAAATTAAATTTGACTAATTCAGCTCGTTTCGGTCAGCACTCTCTAAAATTCTTCTTCATTCAATTAAAAGTTTGTTTTTTTTACATATCAGACATGCAAATGAGCATTCCAAATGAAGGATTATCAAAGCCCTTCCTTGTTCTCTGGCACTACCGTTTTCACTCCAATACAAGATGCACTTCTTTATTAAGAAATTGAAATTTTAAAATCTGGTTGCATTGATTTGATGGTGTCAAAGATCCGGAGGTGAATAGCATGATTCCCTCTAGCCAGAACAAAGAACCACGTGTTCTTACATTCAATTGCACTAGAAAATGTGCTCAACCATTTTACTAAAAAATTAACAAGAGTTTTAAACCCGGAATGTTTATAGAAATTATTCAGGTAAGTTGAGCATGCGTTCACAGAAGCAACAGACGCGTCCGATTCGTAAGACATAATAATGGAGTGCCAAAAAAATGAAAAGCATTTTTAAGAGCAAAAAATTGAGTTGCGCGTTACATTGGAGGCGTCAACATTTCCGGCCAATATTTTTCGTTCCAAGCAAGTCAAAAAAATGACATAAGGTTTCAAGCTGTGAAGCTTTGTAGGCTATGAATAAATAGCTCAATCAGCTGGATTGCCGCCAAAAATATGCCTCGAATTATTCGACATATTTCTCGTTTTTACAGATAGTTCATTTCTATATTAGAGAGAATTCGGAATCACAAAACGAGCAAAAAATTTAAAGGAGTTCTCCCACTCTCAAAAGCACCAGAAATATGTGCACAAATTTCGACTGGATAACCAAAGAAAGAGTTTTCTGCTACTGCAATTTTACAAAAATCTGGTTGATAATTGTGCAAATTTTTGCAGAGGTTTATGAAGATTTTCAAGACAAGTGGTCGTATAACTCAAACCAATTCTTAAACTTTCTATTTAGCCTTCAATCAAAAGCATGAAAAAGTATAATGAGGATGTTTCCGATTCAGTGAAACTGATTTTGAGAAATCCGATATTTTGGTGCACAAATTTTGGGAATTTGTGCACTCTCTTGAAACCAGCATGAAAGTTGCTGGTCCAGCATCCTATTTATCCCTTTTAAAATACAGCTCTGAGAACAGCAGCTATTGGAAGAAATTGTCTGACAATATAATTGAGAGTTTTCATTCAAAGGTTTCTTTTGACCATGCTGTGGCACTTGGGACCATAAAATTGTAAACCATTTGAAAGCAATAATTGAGCAAGCTTCCATTTGGTGTTTTTCCATTGTCACAGCTCAATTTGCTACTGAGCTACACTGCTTTAATTGAAATATTGGTACACTTTTTTGGTCCACAATGAAGTTTGATGGTTAAATTCTGGTCTTACACCTCATTCATCCCTAAAATTAGCTGTGGAAAACAGCAGCTTATAGTTGAAGGTGCTGCCTGAAAACTTCTTTATTAGAAAGTTTCCATTCAAATGGTTCTTGTGACCATGCTATGGCTCTTGGGACCATAAAACTACATACCATGTAAAATGAACTGCTCAGAAATATGTTTCCGTTTCGCTGTACCAGGAAAAAGGGATTTGATGAAACTGATGGCAAGCATATGGGGGTTTGAGAAGTGGGAAGTGTCATGGACAGATGCACTTTGAACCGATTACAGTGCGTTACTTACAAACAAACAAACAAAACGGAGCAGATGAATAATGAGTGTGACTTATTGCTCGGTTTTTTTTTTGTTGAGTCATTTGATTAATATCGATGGCTTGAATCTCTTCAGTTTTTTTTAGAGATTCGCCTGTTTATGCTTTTTGGTCACTTTGAGATTCGTGTCTTTGAACTGTTGTCGTGAAAATCGGCAGTAAAATAAATGAATCACTGATAAATTTAATTCGAGATATCTTCAGAACCTAGTAACATTCAACGATGCATTCAAACATTTTGACGTAACATGGAAATCACTTCCGTTGGTTGATAAACTTTCTGAATCTTTCCAAATCATTGCGGAATCATTGATAATACAATAAATTATACTTTCTTAATTCGACAAGTGATTTCTTCAAATTAATCCTTGCCTTCTTCAACGACTATAAGGAGTTGAAGAAGTCAAGGATTAATTTAATTTAATTAATTAATACATTTTAGGACGACTTTCCAATTCATCATTACAGAGTCAAACATAGTCCGAATTTGAACTTATGTTCCATGGGAGTCTAACATACTTGTTGGATCTTCTGAATTATTATTAAACATTTTTATTCATGATTTTAATTGATCGGTTGTCCCCGTACCACCTGGAATGTTGTAGAACATGCAAAAAAAAGCATTTTTTGCGCACAGTCGCAAGAAAAGGTTTTCGGGTTCATCTCCATCGTTTATCTTTTCCGATCTGGGCGATAAAAAATGTGAATACTTGCAAGGGAATTATTTATTTTACAAATTACTTTGTAAATAAGTGCGAAAATCCAAATTCATCCGTCTGGGAGGCACAGGACTTGAATTTTGGATTGAACCTTCAAATCTTGGAAAACTTATTCTTATAAATCAGTATTGCATTAAATTTATATTGCATGAAAAAACCGAGCAAGCAGATTATATGAATGGCATATGGTCCACTGCATCTCGGAAAATTATATCTCGGATATTTTCGGGCAGCAATCACTGAATGTACAAAAAATAAATTGATTTTTCGAAGTCGTAAGAAAATACAATTGCAGAGGGAATAATTGCGGAAATGTTCCTTCACAGGTCGTTAGCTCATCGAACCAGAGTGCTTATTTCGTTACCATTATACAATTAATAAAGTTTTTTGAAATTTGAAATTCCCAAGTGCGCCCAGCAGCGGGCGAGAAGAGTGAAATCACAAAAGAAAGCAGCCCTTTTTCTGACTTCGTAAAAAATCATTCCTGAAAGTTGGAGTTTAAAGAAAAAGTGATCATTCCAGTCAGGACCTTGTGTTGAAGTAAAAGGTTTTACTTTCAAGTACTCGCCAGGGGATCAAGAAGAGGAAGTTGATTAAAACGTCACTTCGTCTCCGAACTGCTGGCTAAGGCGCTTCTACTGAAGTAAAGTCGAGCTTTCTGAGTGTAAACGTAAGGCAGCGCTTACTACTTATTAAAGGAAACGAAGGAAAAATCTTATCAAGCTTAAATAAGTGCCTGACATTAAAGCTTTGAAACCGGCGTCGGTTTGGAGTCACGCGTCATTTATTCCACGGCTCTCACTTGATCACCGACATTAATCGAAACGTTGCTTTATGCGAAATGCTTCACTTTTGCCCTGGGGGGTTAAAAAGGGCACCAGTGGGGCCAGGCTGGCGTTGAATTGATCTGTTCAAGTCCAGCTGATGAGGAAATTAACCTAGCCATTATAGAACTCATTACCACAACTCATTGCGCCGCAGATAATTTATGCCACAATATTTTATGCAAGTTTTTACTCAATCCGTGAGCAGGTTTTTGAATCCAGGCGTCTACATAAAATGATACATTACCTTTTGAAATAATCCGTTTGAAAAATCTCGTGCTGCAAAAGTTTAAAAACTTTTTAATGTTATTCGATTTTAATTTATGGTTGCAAGAACTCCACAATTGGTTCAGAATAAGGAAGCCAAGGAAATAATTTCATGTGTCTCTGTCGACGAAATAATAATGCTGCAAAAGTTTAAAAACTTTTAAATGTTATTCGATTTTAATTTATGGTTGCAAGAACTCCACAATTGGTTCAGAATAAGGAAGCCAAGGAAATAATTTCATGTGTCTCTGTCGACGAAATAATAGTCCCTAGTCCATATTTGTTCGGAAAAGTTTAGGGATATGAACGTTTTCATTCCTTTATTAATGTAAATGCAAGTCTTATGCAACTAACTTCAGCAGAAACCTTGAACTTTTCAACTCACTCGAATATCCTGATGATAATGTCAAGTTTGGATCAAACTGTGGTTACAAAAAAATGTAAGTGGTGCAATTTACTTGCAAGACATTTAGTGCGAATTTTTTAAAGCGTAAATTTCAGAAGAAATAACAAGCATGCATTTTGGGACTATGTGATTTTTTCCATCATTCCTACAAAATTATTCTGATCTTGAAGAAAAAGGTATACGAATAAATCGGGACTATTTTCGAAGTTATTACAACTTCAGAAATTCCATGACCTTCAAAATAATTTATAAAGTGTCATCCCATTAAATCTCAGCCAGATATTCAGGCCAGAACAAGAAGACATCGAAATGGACAGAACACGCAAAATTTAATAGTTTTGGCAGCAGTCCTTCGAATTTTCTAGTTCTTTTGACGTACTAAAACATATTTCTTTATTGTAGGAAAAGTTTCAGATTACCCTGAAATTAATTGATGAAAATGTATTACAATACCTCTAGATGCTGCAAAAGTTTAAAAACTTTTTAATGTTATTCGATTTTAATTTATGGTTGCAAGAACTCCACAATTGGTTCAGAATAAGGAAGCCAAGGAAATAATTTCATGTGTCTCTGTCGACGAAATAATAATCCCTAGTCCACGTTTGTTCGGAAAAGTTTAAGGATATGAACTTGTTCAATCCTTTATTAATGTAAATGCAAGTCTTATGCAACTAACTTCAGCAGAAACCTTGAACTTTTCAACTCACTCGAATATCCTCATGATAATGTCAAGTTTAGATCAAACTGTGGTTACAAAAAATGTAAGTGATGTAATTTACTCGCGAGACATTTAGTGCGCATTTTTTAAAGTGCAACTTTCAGAAGAAATAACAAGCATGCATTTTGGGACTAATACTTGATTTTTTTCATCATTCCAACAAAATTATTTTGATCTTGAAGAAAAAAGTATACGAATAGATAGGGATTTTTTCCGAAGTTATTATACAACTTCAGAAATTCCATGACCTTTAAAATAATTTATGAAGTGCCATCCCATTAAATCTCAGCCAGATATTCAGGCCAGAACAAGAAAGACATCGAAATGGACAGAACACGCAAAATTTCATAGTTTTGGCAGCAGTCCTTCGAATTTTCTAGTTCTTTTGACGTACTAAAACATATTTCTTTATTGTAGGAAAAGTTTCAGATTACCCTGAAATTAATTGATGAAAATGTATTACAATACCTCTAGATGAACGTTAGCAAATCTTGGAAGGTTGCGTAAAACTAGGACAACTTTCATGAGAGAGTAAATCGAAATTTGACTCCATGCATTTTAAACTTTAGTTTTGATTCTAACAGTACCATTGAAAGCATGAATTTTAAAATCATTCGAAGTAGAAACGAATGAACTTTCATGAGTGAGAATCTTTGTGGACTCGTCTTCACGAATTCCTGGGGATTTTGGTTGTTGAAAATCCTGTCTAATTTGTTTCTGGATATTTACTTTCGTGCCAATCATTAATAAATGCCCTCTGAGCCCCAGATTTACCAGTAGCAAGCATCTTGAAGGGAAAGGTGCTCCGAGAGATGGGTTCACAGAAGCTCTCTCCTCAGTAAACCCTCAGGTTGAAGGATTTTTTTTTCGCTTTCACATATACACAAAAAAATATTCCTTGTTTTTTTTCTCGAGAATGGCAGAAAAAAAGAAAGAAGAAAAGCGCGCTGCTTTCAAGATGTTCGTTCTCTTCATGATTCCCGCGGGGAAATTTCGGATTCACGATGCACCAGACTTTTTTTTTTTTTCTTGGGCCGGACCCGGGTAGGAGGTTCCTGCAAGGCAACTGCGTTGAGAATCCCGACGCCCAGGGGGCCATGAATAATTCGCAAGGGTTTCTTTTATTTATTTTTTTCCGTGTTCAGCCACTGATTTCTGCTCAATTCCACATAGCCTCGTCTTTTTGTTGCACACGAAAAGAAAAGATGAGTAAGAGGGATGGAGAAAAGTCAACTTTGAACTCCGAATGGCCAGGGAACAGTTATTTGAGGTAAACTGAATTTGAACGGATTTTTCTCCCGTCTGTTTCATCACAATGGCATACGCTTTTTTGCAGGCCGCGTGGTCGGACGTTATATAAACGTGTTTCTTGGGCTTATTTGATACTATTATTTATGTATATCCGTCCTTCTTTACATTACCATGTTTATTGTTGCCGAGAGAAAAATAAATTGACCGATTCTTGTGAATCTTCAACTTAATACTTGTAGGGCATTTTCACAAATAATTCCGATCCAGTGGTGGAAAACTTGCGTCAAATTACCGAAAATTTGTGAAAATTATTCATTTCCAGTGCTCAATTCATTTTTCTGCAGTTGATTCTGAGGGATTTGAAAAAGTATTGGAAAATGCTGCTGAAATAAGTCGCTGTTTTTTTTGCACAGGTAAGTTTGGAAAAAAGATCATCGTTTGCTTGCGATTTTTCATTTTCTGCTCGATTCTTTTTATTTTTTATGCTCACTGATTTTCAAGCGAATTCATGCATTTCTGACCTGTTTGAGGCACACAAAAGTGCAGAAAGTGGCAATTCATTTCTCCAAAATTGAAATTTTCGCTTCTGAATTTTCTGAAAAATCTGCCATTCTTAAATTGAAAGAGTTGAAAGAGCGAATTCACAATCTTTTTTTAGAATTTCAAAGTGCGTGAATACATGCATATATATACAGGATGATTAATCGGCAATACACCCGTAACCAATTAATTTGGGATCCATCAACCATGATAGAAACATTTGGCATGTAGAAAATCGAGAGATGGGTGACGTGTAAATTACTTCTGAAGTGCCCCACTCCTGTTCATGAAATGCTGCGGAAAAGAGTGAAGAATGAGACTTCTGGTTATGGGCTAGATTTTAGCTCCGTTTATTTGCTTCTGAAAAGAGCTGGTGTCAATCGATGGCGTGCAAAATTGACCATCTGATTTCAATTTGTAAAAGGAAAAACGGAAGATTTCTTATTCATATCCGCAAAAAAAATGTATGCTTTGCCTCCAGCGAATGTTTGCCTCAAGGTTTTGCTGCGGGTTAATAGAATTAATGTATGCTCCTCGAACGAACTGTTTTTTTATTTTTATTTAGTTTCAAGGAATATCTGCAGAGGTTACTTCGCAGCGCCGCGGGCACTGTTTTTTCTTCTATTTTTTTCCTGGCCCTATATAAAGATGAGGCGGCCCATTTCGGATGTGGTTCGGTAGAGGAAATTTCGGATCCGTTCCGAACCCAGTTGCCTACGAGAGATTCGATTACTACCGATTGTGGTACTTCCGTTGGTTTTCGAATTGCCAAAACCAATTCTGATGATGAATAATACTGATATCGGCAAGCACTGATCGACATCCGAGCCCGGCGACTGCAAAAAATATATATAAGGATGCTATTTTTCGCAGCCATAAAGTTTCTTCGAAAATATACGAGTAAATCTTACCTGATTTTAAACGGACATTCGGGAATCATCTTTAATCAAGTGTAGGTCATTTCATTGTACAGAACGTCACTCATCCCCAGACGAGACTGGAGACGAAGAAGAAATTCTAAAATTGAAAGTACTGATTTTGAAAACTATAGAAAAATCATATGCAGAATAAAATATGTTGGAAGATGCTCAATCACATTCGATTGCGACCAGAAACAAATTTGAAGGGTGTCGCAAAAATTAAATAGCTTCCTTAAATTTGACACGCCAAAATCAGAGAACCCAAATTCTCAGTAAAACTCTTCCTTCATTCCATCTCTGTGAGAATCTTGGAAGACCTTGGTTCTCACATTTCTTTCTGAGCCTTCAAGGCTGCATTTTATTGCTAAAATCCTGTTTGCTGTTGTTTGTCCTTGAAGGACAGTTTTCCTGTTTTCCTAAATCAGCAAAATCATTCATTCCAATTCAAGCATTCCCATGCGTTTTTTCTCGTCAATCAAAGCAAAATTGCTGCTTTTTGTACTTGCGCGTTAAATACCAAATTACAACAACCTTAAAATAGGGTGATTCTTCACCCCAGTCGCAGCCCGACTGAATTTGTGTGTTTCATTTAAACATTTTCTACTCAATCTTGAATTTCTTTATTTGTCTAGATAATATTCTTGACAAAGGGCTTCATCAGCTGTCACAGATGAAAATGTCAAAACTAGAAAGCCACAGCTCAAATGCATCATAAATTGTATTGCCGCTGACAACCGGAACTTGAAACGTCACGATTTGTACAGTACTCAAAATCATGATTACATACTCGATTTGAAAGCGGAAAAAATAAGTTTTCGGGGAAATTGTACTCTTTATTTCATATACGTCGTCACTTTCTGCAATGTATGGATGATATTCCAGTGCATGAAGATTCGGACAGCCCAGAGATGTTATTCATGACATTCCAGTCGCAGGCGACTCCACAAGTAATTCGATCTCCCGTCTGCTTCCTGTGGGAAAGCAGCGATGCACTTGCACGCAGGGAACATGATAGCTATCTATTCAACACAGGTATTCGGTCGCAGGTAAAATTAGGTTACATGAAATGATAATGCAGGGTAACCACACAAAAAAAAACATGCCAAAGGAAACCTCTGATGCTCAGATGCCCGTTTGTTCCACGACGGAAACGCCCACGAGGGAATTATGGGGCTTTCAAACATCAAAACTTGAAATTAAATTTAGCTGACTGAACCAAATTGTACATTTAAAAAAGTGTTGAATTACTTGTGATAGCAATTTTGACAGAATTTGAACGCATCAAATGCAAACAAACGGGATGTTGGGCATTGGTGGAACCTAACAAATAAAATAACATATGATAAATATGCAGTGGAACAAATGAAAGACCGGCAATCAGCAAGTTTTGTGCCCAGCAAGAGGATACATATATTTAAGGGGACACCTTGAAAATATGTTTATATTTTTTAAGAACAATATTGATTGTATTATTTGATGGCACAGAAATGACGCAATTCACAAGGAACAGGAGGAAAGCCTTGACTGTGTTTTTCTCAGTACTGTAAATTCTCTCTGCAACACGGAATAAGCTTTTTCTGAATTAAGGTTCCCACAAATCCTTCAGAATTTGACATGAGCGTGCAAAAAATGTTCAGAAAACGTCTCATAAGTCATAACACATCGTCATCACCATCACTTGAAGATTTTTGGAACCAAACAAATGTATACCCTTTTACCAAAACAGAAAACGGGTTACGTTATATCTGTAAATACTGCATTTATTCCGACGCAACCATAAAAATGCATCTCTCCCTTGTTCATCCAGATGAAAGCTTACATTAAAAACTTTTTAAAAATTTCAGAAAATGTTCAATTTAATTCAAATGAATAAAATGGACTTTCCATACAGTAGTGAAAACTCGGAGGAACTTGTCTCCATAACTGTCATGAAAAACCAGGGGAAAATTTATTTTGAATTTTATGCGAAATTTCATGCTGTTCCACAAAAACGCTAGAATTTCATTTTTTTCAAGATACCTCAGAGAACTTCAATTTAACGCCGTCATTCTCAGCGAAATAGTTGAAACGTGCCCCTCAGGGTTATTTGTTGCTGTTTCAAAGATGTTCTACTTTTTCTTTGTGGAACCTGTGTAAAAAATTAGGAAAGAGGGAATGAAAAAAAAACACTTTGAAGACTTTATCAGCAAAGAATTGGAAATTGCTGAACAAAAAAAAAATTATGTGCTACAAAAAAAAAGGAAACCGATGCCCTCGACGTAGGTTCGACTTGATAAATCTTGAAATGGAGTTTATGAGCCCATTTCCCTGATGCACCAGAGTACTGGCATCTTGAATTAAAACCCCCCGATTTTTTCTACAAGCAAGGAAAAGACAAACATTCCGAGTACATTCGTAGGCGATACACGCACTGAATAACCTTTCAGGATAATCAGATTGAACTTACCGTCAGGATTCCAATCAGCCGATGAGCTGCACATGTGACCAGAATGTCTTCTCCGATGATCCCTGTCTGTTTCCTCCAGTGACCGTAATCAATGTGAATAAATTACGTTGATGCTGATGACTTGAGTCCCTTTGTCGTCCTTGTTTATTGTATGCTGCATTTTTTTTCCTGGCCTCGTCACGTCGCGAAAATCAATTTATCAAAGTGACTGCCAGCGGACTTCTTTATTTATTTATTGGAGAATTGGAAAAGGCTTCGGGAATTTTTCGTGGCAGCTTCCTTGAAGTGGGAACATATTTTCAGCAAAGGGTGACATCGACATTTCGCGACAACGTGGTGAATATATTTCGTCCTCTCATATATGACCACTTCTCTTTTCAGTCGCTGCTTACGTAAGTAACGATACACACGTCATAAAGCCCCAGGACGTACGACGACCACTTACATAGTGGTGCGCGACCCGCCATGCCTTCGACCTCCGTCGAAAAAAATTACAAAAAAATATATCTATTGCGACAGAAATGAGAAATTTGGGAGGAAAACACGGCCGACCCCCAGGCATATGTTGCAGTTTTTTTGGCCCTATTTATGCATTTTTTTCCCTTCTATTTTGCAGGCTGCTCTGCCTGGGTTTTGCTCTGGTTATGCTGACCTTCGACGCCCCTGGGTGGTGCTACGAGGGCGGGCATAATTTCCTAGCACTTTGCTGCTATATATCGACATGAATGAAAACAGACCTTTCCCTCCCCCCTTTTTTATACAATGATGATTTATCTGCCCTTTTGTGTTTCATTGCAGAATTTTTTTGCGCTGAACTATAGTTTCTCGCTGATGGCAAGAATTAACTTATCCTGCCAAATTTTGGAGAGCAGTATAAGCCGTCTCTGACATTATTGCTCACTCCCTGTGTGTAAGGATTAAAGTTTTTTTTTTCAACGATGAGATTAAGGTGGATGGCGGTGAGTTTTATTTCCAAAATAGTCAAAATGAATTTCCCTCCACTTTCCGTCGAATTATATCCAGTTCTACTGTTTTCGGTTAATCGTTTTGACTCATGAAACAAATTAATTGATAAGAAAGGCTTGGTGATAATTTTGCCAATTTGCGTTGTCCTATCTCTACAAAAACATTGTCGAATGATATTGCAGGATTCTGAGGCTTTTTTTTTTAAATATACGTAATAGAGATAAATTCTGGTGCCGGCAGAAATCAAATGCATGCCCTTATACCATACGAAATGTTTTTATTCAGCGAATGACATGCTTGAGTGGATTTCGGGGCGAAATTCGAAATCTCTTCAATTTTTTCAAATCGTGGTCACATATGTTTTTTAGGAAGCGGTGAAACCGGTATTTGAATTTCAACCAGATTTAAACAGCAGTTGAGAAGTTCGTTGCCAAAAAAAGCGTGCAAAAGCTTGGCAGAAGAGTAAAAAGGTTTCATATTTCTAGTGCTGGCTTGCGCAATCCGTTTATGCAATTTTTCTTTCACAACGGCGTCTTAAAATGCTCTGGAACCTAAACCTTGAAAAAAGGGTTCATACATCATGAATGTCACGGCGGTTTCTTCGACTTGATGACATTTTTCGCAGCTCTTGTTTCCCCCTAATCCTTGAGATGATTGCCTTTCTGAAGTTTCCTCTCAGCTCTTCTCATTTTTGACAAGCTTTTCGTGAGGAATATGATCTTCTTGATTTGCCCGTTTTGAGCTATTTTGAGTCCCGCTAAATAGGATTTCAGTCCTGTAATGTGAAGCTTTTCGCCTTAAAAAAAAAAAAGTAAAATGTGTATCATGAAAGCTTTTGGTACTGGAGAAGTACTTGAGACAGTGCGATTAGTCATTCCCGTTGAAATCCCAGGGGGACTCAGTCGGAGTCGGAAAGAAAGATAGGATGTCAATCTTGAATTCTTCGGACCAAGCCGTAATGGAGCTTCACTTCTGTTTGGTACTTTCACCTGGTTATAATGATTCATTATTAGATCCGAGGAAGAGAATTTTATGAGACAAGAATGTAGTGGTGGTGGTCAAGGGACGACAGGATGAGAAAAGCTTCCTGACAAAAAAGCTCATATAAATATCATCAAAACAAAATAATTTGCTACCCTATTATAAATAACGATACTTCATATAATTAATTGATCACCCATAAGTCGAGAAATATCATTCAAGTCACTTGGAAGCCATAGAATAACGTGCTCTTGATTTACTTAGATCCAGAAGGGACGGAAATCGTAGCCAGTGAAGCAGCGGATCTTGGAGTAATTTTGATTAGGGTTTTTTGTTTGTTGTTGCATGGATATTCTAGTCTGGGTGCTTTTCTCCTGTCAATCACTTATATACGATAACTGAACAGCAGATGGAAAGAATTAGCAAGATTCTAAAAATAACTAAGATGAAAGCTACCGAAGAAGGAGCTTTTTCCTAGTAACAGCAAACGATCAATGCAAATCACATCGCACCAATAATATATGAATAAGACAACCTTCGAAATTAATTTAAATAAAAATGACTCCAGAAAAAAATACACGTGTTTCCGTGAGACCCAACAGATTAAATCCAGCGAAATTACTGATTTGTAAATTATTCTTGTGATCGCTTTTCTTCGAATGACTTATTCAATATTTTTTCCATGGTTCATTGAGTGACAGGAGAAAATCACATAGCCGAAACGCAATCGGGGAAGAATTCNTTATTTATTGGAGAATTGGAAAAGGCTTCGGGAATTTTTCGTGGCAGCTTCCTTGAAGTGGGAACATATTTTCAGCAAAGGGTGACATCGACATTTCGCGACAACGTGGTGAATATATTTCGTCCTCTGTATATACTGGTGAAGAGAAAAGTCAGCGACGAATGCATTCATTGCTATGTGTGCAGTATTTCGGGGTCCTGCATGCTGCTGGTGAATGTATCACCACGCGCTGGGCGGTACGGAAGCTGGAGGCAGAATAAAAAAATTACAAAAAAATACATTTATTGCGACAGAAATGAGAAATTTGGGAGGAAAACACGGCCGACCCCCAGGCATATGTCGCCGTTTTTTGGCCCAATTTATGCATTTTTTCCTTCTATTTTGCAGGCTGCTCTGCCTGGGTTTTGCTCTGGTTATGCTGACCTTCGACGCCCCTGGGTGGTGCTATACGAGGGCGGGCATAATTTCCTAGCACTTTGTTGCTATATATCGACATGAATGAAAACAGACCTTTCCCTCCCCCCTTTTTTATACAAAGATGATTTATCTGCCCTTTTGTGTTTCATTGCAGAATTTTTTTGCGCTGAAGTATAGTTTCCTGCTGATGGCATGAACTTATCCTCCCACATTTTTGAGAGCAGTGTAAACCGTCTCTGAAATTATTGCTCACTCCCTGCGTGTTAGGATTAAAGTTTTTTTTAACGATGAGATTAAGGTGGATGGCGCTGAGTTTTATTTCCAAATTAGTCCAAATTAATTTCATTCCATTTTCCGTTGAATCGTATCGACTTTTACTGTTTTGGGTTAATCGTTTTGACTCATGAAACAAATTAATCGATAAGAAAGCCTTGGTGATAATTTTGCCAATTTGCGTTGTCCTCGCTATGCAAAAACATTGCTATAGGATATTGCAAGATTCTGAGGTTTTTGTTTTCAAATTCGTTTTCAAGAATAGCAAAAGTGATAGGGATAAATTCTGGTGCCGGCAGAAATCAAATGCATGCCCTAATGTACAAATTTTTTTGTATTCAGAGAATGACATGTTTGAGTGGCTTTCGGGGCGAAATTCTAAATCTCTTTAAATTTTTTTCATATCTTGTCACATGTTTTTTTTTTTTAGGAAAAGGTGAAACCGGTATTTAAAGTTCAACCAGATTTAAACAGCAGTTCAGCATTTCGTTGCCAAAAAAAAAAGAGTGCAAAAGCTTGGCAGAAGAGTCAAAGGTTTCATATTTCTAGTGCTGGTTTGCGCAGTCCGTTTATGCAATTTTTCTTTTACAATGGCGTCTTACAATGCTCTGGAACCTAAACCTTGAAAAAAGGGTTCATATATCATGAATGTCACGGCTGTTTCTTCGACTTGATGACATTTTTCGCAGCTCTTGTTTCCCCCTAATCCTCGAGATGATTGCCTTTCTGAAGTTTCCTCTCAGCTCTTCTCATTTTTGACAAGCTTTTCGTGAGGAATATGATCTTCTTGATTTGCCCGTTTTCAGCTATTTTGAGTCCCGCTAAATAGGATTTCAGTCCTGTAATGTGAAGCTTATCGCCTTGAAAAAAAAGTAAAATGTGTATCATGAAAGCTTTTGGTACTGGAGAAGTACTTGAGACAGTGCGATTAGTCATTCCCGTTGAAATCCCAAGGGGACTCAGTCGGAGTCGGAAAGAAAGATAGGATGTCAATCTTGAATTCTTCGGACCAAGCCGTAATGGAGCTTCACTTCTGTTTGGTACTTTCACCTGGTTATAATGATTCATTATTAGATTCGAGGAAGAGAATTTTATGAGACAAGAATGTTGTGGTGGTGGTCAAGGGACGACAGGATGACTTTTCGAAGGACTGTTTTTTCGAGTATATTTATAGTAGTTTTGTTTTATTAAACGATGGGATAATATTTATTGCTATGAAGTATATTAATTAACTAGTGGGTATTCAGCTCTTTATAGTAAGTTCATACTTGGAAGCCATAGAATAACGTGCTCTTTATTTACTTAGATCCAGAAGGGACGGAAATCGTAGCGAGTGAAGCAGCGGATCTTGGAGTAATTTTGATTAGGGTTTTTTGTTTGTTGTTGCATGGATATTTTAGTCTGGGTGCTTTTCTCCTGTCAATTACTTATATACGATAACTGAACAGCAGATGGAAAGAATTAGCAAAATTCTAAAAATAACTACGATGAAAGCTACCGAAGAAGGAGCTTTTTCCTAGTAACAGCAAACGATCAATGCAAATCACATCGCACCAATAATATATGAATCAGACAACCTTCGAAATTAATTTAAATAAAAATGACTCCAGAAAAAAATACACGTGTTTCCGTGAGACCCAACAGATTAAATCCAGCGAAATTACTGATTTGTAAATTATTCTTGTGATCGCTTTTCTTCGAATGACTTATTCAATATTTTTTCCATGGTTCATTGAGTGACAGGAGAAAATCACATAGCCGAAACGCAATCGGGGAAGAATTCATGCAGCATATAAAAAAAAGCATCCGAATGACGAGCAAACAAAAAATTACCCTCTTTCAACTACTGTATATAATTCATATAGAGATTTGAAAGTCCAAAATTCTCGGGGTCCTCTTGCTCGCTTTCTTTTTCCGCTGGGTTATGTACAGTATACATATTTTTTCTCCTTTTTGGGTGCGTATTTTCTGTCTTGATAGGGGTCAAGGTTCTTGCGTAGGTGGGGGGTTGAAGAACGGGGGTTTCGGATCGTCGTGAACTTGGGACTCCCCCGAATGCTGATGACCATGCTCCACCACCAGGGCACACACACACACACACATACAGAGAGATGCAGCACCACCAGCAGAGCATTTATATCTTACCCCAGCAGCGCAGCAAAAGTCTATCTGAGAAGAACGACGCAGATGGATAGATAGAGAGAGATATACGCAGATGGAGAGAGAGAGAGAGAGAAAGAAAAAAGGAAATATATATAAAAAAAAAAATACAGTGAAGTGAAAGAGAGTCCAGTCAGCGGGAGACTCCATTCAGAACTAATGACCCCCGTGACAAGGCGTTAGTTTTGTGCCGGGCTAGCGAGCGGGAACGAACGAGTTGCGCTCGCTTATTCCGACACACAGGCCCTGGTGATTGTTTCTCTGCTGCTGGGAACAGCCAAGAGACCCCCGGGTTTGCTTCCAAGACCTCTATTATCAAGAGGAAAAACTTTTTTCAATGTGTACCCCGCCACATCTGGGGGGGAGTTGTTTCTCCATATCCTGCGGGACACGAGGAAAAATTCATGAGCCATGGCATTCCTCGATAATTACCCACGAAAACCTCAGTCTCTTGTTTTCTTTTTAAATGCTGTATCGTGGACATACAGTAGAAACAATCATTTGTAGAAAAAAGCAAGCGTCACGATAGCGAGCACGCATTTTTTATCTTTGTGCATTTTACTGATGAGTTGAGCATTGACCCCAGTTGACCTTTGAGCGAAGAACTTTTCGAGTGAAAAATTACACGTAGAGTCTCCCCACGAATGTTTCTTTTACATTTAAATACAGTATTCTTCATTTAATGAATTCCTTTTTTTTCGTCCGACAGATCTATGCATAATATCTGGTTGAACTACCTTTTCATGGGATTATATCATCCTTCTAATTAGTAAAATATAATCTATTATAATCCAGCAAACGAATTATAGTTTTCGTCAATGGCCTAAAAAACTGGTACAGTAGTACTAATATTCTTTCATTAATCTTGAAGTGAAATAGCATGGAATGAAAAGGGAAATGAAACGCTTCAATAAAATTTAAAATTTTTGAAAAACTTCGTTCCGTTTGGCTGATCGAAACTTTCCCACGGACATAACATATATGTTCAATTTAACCACCGCGATTGGCTTTATTGTGAATAATGTGCTCGATTACAAACTTGTTAAAATATTTGCATTTCCGTTGATGGAAACCGTTTTTATGCTTATCTTGCTGAAATGTTTACATCAAGCATGCAGAAACGAGAATTTTAAAACACCACTTTTTGATGCGCTTGGGGAAAAAATATTCTTTGAGGGGATCAAGGGGTTCTGCTGACATTATGAAGCCTTGTGTACTTTGGAATGTCAGCACAAAGGGTAGGATTAGAATTGCAGAAGAATTTTTGGAACCATCCGCAGTTACTTCAAAGCATGATAAAATAATGAGCGTAAATAAGATTCCGGAATGCACGGAATGCCTATGCATGCCATTCTTTTCAGACTCGATCCTCAATTCATAAAAAACGACGTCGAGACATATTTAAAATATTCTGGGTATGAAGTATCATGAACATTTGGGAAGTCTCCAGCGTAGAAACAGCAAGTAAAGATATTTTTCTTTAAAACGTGGATTGAAATGCTAAAAAGAAATAAATAAACCCGAGAAATTCCCGGGTGATGCTGTGAGGAAATGATCCATGCGTCGGGTTTGTTTTGCCCGGGGATCCCTTGACTCGGCTGAAATATATCTGTCGTAGACTTAAAGTACATTACATGAATCCTCGAGCTCATCAAGTGTCGTTTTTATGCATGGGTACCTGCGTTTCTTTTTCATCTTTTATCCAGACTTTATTATCCCCGGAGACGCGATGCCAGTTTCTTTTTATCTCTCGTCCTGACATATTTGATGCGTTCGTCGTCAACTAAGATGGACGGATAAAACTTTGAACAGGCAAGACTTGAGGAGATATTCCTTTCAAATAATTATATGTTATTTGCGTTCTGGCATTTTGCTCTCGAAAGGATCACTCACATTTTTCTCATGGAAGCCATTGATGCATCTGAACATGCTCTTAATAGTTGCATTGTACAGTATTATGTTATTTGTGGCACAGCTTGGATTTTTATGGGTAAATAAAAACAACGAGAATTTAGAACTGTAAGATTTTGCTGAGGGGACAAGAAAAAGTATGTTCAGATGCTTGTATCCGAAGGCTTCTGATCTTCTTCTAGAAGTATTCTACAGAGTTCTCCGAGGATTATTTTGAATGAATTTTTTTAGAATTGAACAATAAACGGTATTTTGATAGAAAAAATACGAATTTTTCAACTTCTTCTTGCAAGACGAGTTGAACTGGAACAAAGGGGCCTAATTCTATTGACTTTTGTCATTGATATAAACCCAGCAAATAATTTGGGCGTTAACTGCTAGGGTTTACGCAGTAAAACCGGCCTTATAGACGTCCAGGGTGGACGTCTATCCAGGCGGCCACTGAGACCATAAAAAGCGGGCATTATACCCGCCTGGAGAGACGGGGATAGGATTGCCGCTTCCCCTGGCGGTTATCCTGGCGGTTTGGGCGCCCCCCCCCC
>CAJPEX010001911.1:26948-47134 GCA_905338405.1 Notodromas monacha
GTAATTTTTTATTTCAAAGTTCCAAATGCTCAAGATTTAAAAAAATATCTCTGGTGCATTTTCAAAAACGAAAACTACAACTTATTCAATGTGGAGCGAAATTTCTTGAATATTTTCGAAAGATCAATTTTACCCATTATTTTCTGTGGGACTTTTCAATTGATTAGATTACCTTGTGTCGAGGATGGCAGAGAGAAGTTTTCCAAGCCTTAATATTTTTGACATGACCATCTTAACAAATATTTTTTAAAGAGCCTTTTGTTGAGATTAATTTTGTGAAAGATCCCATAAAGAAATATTTCATTTCTTGATAATGAAATTTTTCGTGCGAAAAAAAGTGTCTCCGTAAATGCATACCTTCACATATGAACACTGGATTTTTTGCCCATTGATCGTGAACCTTATTCATTCATCTTAAACCCTATTTAATTCCCCCTTCATCATTTTTTCCTGGGCATTTGTAGATCCCCTTTGAAGTTTGAGAAAAGCCCTGAGGGTTCTTAGGAGAACATTTTGTAGACAATGTAAATTGAATGCTTCACTATCAAAGGGCTTTTGCGGGTTCTTGGAAGATCGTATGAATATTAATAAATTTTCGATTATTTCTCTTGACTGTCTTGGGCTTAATTATCTTGCAAAGGTCAGTTTTCGAAAATTTTGGAGTAGAATTTTTCGAAATCAAAGCAAGATCAAAGAAACTGGGAACTTACGGAAGCAATGTGACTGAAACTCATTCGCTGAGGCACTCAGTTATTTTCTCATTATTTCAAGATCTTGCGGTCATTGTACCTTCGCATAATTCAAAAACGGGTGATTACAAGCACCTATAAACCCGAACCCAATCATAAAAATGCACCCAACGTCCATATCTTTCCTCACCCTTCGTCAACAGCCAATAAAACGACACCAAGATATTAAACGGACACACGCATCCCTCCACTATACTTTTGTTGAGATTAATTTTGTGAAAGATCCCATAAAGAAATATTTCATTTCTTGATAATGAAATTTTTCGTGCGAAAAAAAGTGTCTCCGTAAATGCATACCTTCACATATGAACACTGGATTTTTGCCCATTGATCGTGAACCTTATTTATTCATCTTAAACCCTAGTTTACTCCCCCTTCATCATTCTTTCCTGGGCATTTGTAGATCCCCTTTGAAGTTTGAGAAAAGCCCTGAGGGTTCTTAGGAGAACATTTTGTAGACAGTGTAAATTGAATGCTTCACTGTCAAAGGGCTTTTGCGGGTTCTTGGAAGATCGTATGAATATTAATAAATTTTGGATTATTTCTCTTGATTGTCTTGGGCTTCATTATCTTGCAAAGTGAAAATTTTGGAGTACAATTTTTCGAAATCAAAGCAAGATCAAAGAAACTGGGAACTTACTGAAGCAATGTGACTAAATCACATTCGGCTGAGGCACTCAGTTATTTTCTCATTATTTCAAGATCTTGGTCATTGTACCTTCGCATAATTCAAAAACGGGTGATAACAAGCACCTATAAACCCGAACCCAATCATAAAAATGCACCCAACGTCCATATCTTTCCTCACCCTTCGTCAACAGCCAATAAAACGACACCAAGATATTAAACGGACACACGCATCCCTCCACTATATATAGTGGCCCAGAAATCCATTATGCCCCGTCACGAAAAGAAGCAATTAGGGGTGAAAGGGAGCTAAGCACGGAGAGGAAGAAAAAAAAAAGATAGTAATACCCCCTCGCCGGGTTCTGGGGTGACAATAATCCCGCGATAGATTCGGGTCAATCGGCTCAACTCAAGGCGCGTCTCAATGGAGCAGCGCGGCGAGTAAACCCCCCGCGTAATTAATTTCGCCGAGGTTTTCTTGCTTTCATTTTCTTTCGCATGTCCAACTGGATAGAAGGGAAGGGAAAATGAGATTGCTGGGAAATTAGTGATGAAAAAATGAATCCCATTAGTTCTGGACCCTGCATGTTTTTTTTCCCCTCCGAAGTATTTTTTTTTTCAAGCTGTTGGTGCTGGGTGGATTTTCTCGGTGAATTAGGGCCGACAAAATTATTCCCCGTTAATGATGCAACCTAGATGCTTTTATCCAAGTTCTTGTTTTTCACCCTGATCCGATTATTAATGCTCTTCAATTTCGTTAGGAAATTGGCGGTAAAGAAATAAATCCTGTTAGTTATGCAGCCTGAACCTTTTTTCTCCGCTTATTTTTCCTCTTGCTGGTTTGAATCTTCGTTGCTCTTCATTTATTTGATCAGTAATGGATGGATCCTACATATAGTGGCCGTGGAGAGGCAAGAGGAAATCACGAAAAAATTGAATTTAGGAGAAATGCAATGAAGAATGTTAATACGAGTTTCCACGGAATTTCTCGTCCTTTTCTTTCAGCATGTTCATCGTTGAACACACGAGTGACACATAGCCAAATTGTATCATGTGAAATTTTATAATATTCAATAAAAATAATTCTACAAATTGGCGTTTGTGTCTGCTTCGAAATTTGCGAAGAAAACCCGAGTTTGAATTCGATTTTTTTTCGCACGTCATTTGACATTATGCACCGCGACATAACTCTGAATGCATTTTTGGCTGTTGAAGAATGTCAAGAAAATGAGCCCAGCAAACAGTCATTACTAACTTCCGGTTCTCTTCATCGCCCACATGGGAATCAGCGAAAAGTACTGTGAGGAATATTGGAGGGATGTTGTGAATGCAATATATTATTAGTTTTCGGTGCGATGAATCGAGGATTAACCGTGGTATTTAGACAAAAGTCAAAGCCGCATTCCGGGAGGGAAATCCTTGAATGGAGCCCATTCCTCGGCCTGTCCCAGAATCGGTACCCTTCCCGCTTGATTCAGGACCCGACGATGACGCATTCAAGGACGCCTCGCCTTTCATCCCCTTTTATCGCACCCCGAACCCTGCAATTAATGTGGTCCGTGGGACATTTGATCTATCGATTGCATGAATCGCAAAGACCCTGGGAAAAGCCTGTTTTGTGTCTTAATTTTATCAAAAAGGGGGGTTGATGAAGAGGCTTTCATCTCGACTACATTGATGGATGCCGGAATTCATGGCCCTAAGCTTAATTGACGAACGCTTCAATCGCGATTGGTAATATTTCTTTTAGTGGTGTAGCAAAAAATCTGGTAGATCCTACTATAACAGTGAATTTTTAAAATTTCGACAAGAGTTTGTTCTTCCTGATATATTCCAACAAAAGCTGAAGTATGTCTGTGTAACTTTAAAATGTTACTTCAATTTGACTTGCTTCATGTCAGTTTTAGAGACCCAAGCTGATTCCGAGTTTATTTTTATAGTTCGACTTCGCTGAATTGTGCTTCCTAATGGGTTTCACGGTTAATTTTGTAAATTTAAAATATATCGTAGCTGATGTTTATTCCTTGCATAGTCCTTTTTTTGATTTCAGTCATGTAATCGTCAGAGGATTTTTTTCAAGAAGCAGAAATCCTATTTTCTCAGAGAGAGCGTTTATGATAAATTAAATTCCCTCGCTGGTCATTGACATGTAGTTGAAATATTTTATGAATCTAAGAAATATATAGTATTAAACTGTATCATCAATATAAAAAGGGGCCCAATTTCATCTGCTGGTCGGATACGCAATTTGCTGATGGCTTATATATTTTGCTGTCTAAAATGTATCAGTTTCGAGAAGGGAACTCAAAATTATTTAATCATTTTGTTAATGTTCCTCTAGGTTCTCCAAGTTTCCTTTTAAAATTATTTCAGATGCTGAGGGGGAAGAATCCTGAGCATCAAGTGGTGCTTTCAAGAGTGGATTATCTCGTGGGTGGTTTTGAAATTCATAAGAACCTTTGGAAGTGTTTCATTCGTGCTCTAAATCAAAATTAAAAACTTGCATGAATTAATTAATGTCGCTAAAGAAATGAGATGGATTCTCACGATTTTATTCCAGCACGCTTCAATGTTTTCGAAAGTTTTCCTGCTTTCAAAAAGTTTGTTCTGAAAGATTGAGGTTTTTCTCATGTTGACCACAGTTATTATGATTTATTTCAATCGATTTATCGTTCAGATTTTATACCGCAAGACATGAAAAAAGCTTTGCTTCTCTGATCTTGAATATTGTCAGAATAACGAAAAACTTTTCAGGTACAATTTGAAGCGAGAGATCTCAAATAATTTCGTGTATAATTACTTTCAGTACGCGTACAAGAGTAAAATTCTTTGATCAAAGATGTTCATGGAACCATGCGACCTCAAATTTTTTTCGGGTCAAGTGACGGACCAAAAATATATTTTAAAAACTTGAAATTTATCTCAACAATGTATATTTTATAGCAAAATATATATATTCTTTATACCATACCTATAATTTCCTCGTTTTTTTTCTTTCGTATAGGCGTTGCGCGGAAAGCATGTCCAGCAGGGACAAATGGTCGGCGCCTTGCGCAGTTGGGCTTGATTCCAGTGCCGCCTCTTCTTGTGGCGTCGGCGAAGGGACCGCCTTTGCCGGCGGCCGCCTACGCTACATGCCCATCAACTACTCCAGCGAGTCTGGCTGGTGGGCGGGTGCTTGTCAGTACTCATCCATCACAACACCAGCACCGGACATGAGTCGCCAACAGCAGCAGCAGCAGCATCATCATCATCAGGGACGCCACCAAGAGCAGCAAATAGGCGGCGGGAAATCGGGCACTCATAGACCGGTTTTGGCTGAACATGTGGCGGACCATGCGGCGACCCTCGTGGCGCCCGATGGCTCAGCCACTCCTGGCCTAAAGCAGGAGTTCAAGGCGTGTTGTCGGGGCCTGGCCAAGGCCACGAGCAGCAAGAAAAATAAAGGTTGGCACACGTTTTTTGCAATTTTTTTTCTTCGTTGCGCCATTGTGTTTTATATTTACACGCGTATACATATGTACGAAACTCGGATTTTTAGCTGGAATCTCGAAAGGTGAGAAACTCGGGAGGCAGGAAAAAAAAGTTGAACGTGTGTATGAAGGAAATACACGGACAAGTGACAATAACACACGCAAATTTTGGCCACGAAGTATTCTTTTCTTTTTTCTAAGTGGAGAATATAGGAACTTCGTGCTGAGGCACCAATGATTTGGAACCCACTCCGAAATTATTCATTTACTGTTATGAATAACTTTCGAACCCAATGTAGAACATAATTTTGATTGTTTGAATTATTTCGAGACCCAAATGAAAGGTAAATCAAATTAAATACTGTATTTTGAATTGCATCAAAAAGCGTCTTACGAATATATTTCCCAACTTTAAATCATTAACATTGTGATTTCTGCCAAACTTGAATAATGTTGAAAACCATGCTGCACCATATAAAAATCAGGCGTCATTTTTGTTCTGATCATCGATTGATCTGCAGAAGCATTTTCCGATTTATTCTAATATTGTATTTTTTATGAATTTTGAAATACCACTAGCTGTGCCATTTGTTTACGTTTTGCCGTCAGTCTGACCACCGTCAAAATTACAGCAGTACTCCAAATAAGACTAACCCGAAGGAATCAAGCGATTACAAATTTAATGCGTAACATTTTTATTCAATTTATTTTATCAATGAGTTGATCTGAGCGCGCAGTTGAAATATTAATCAAAACGATGTCGGCAGAAATGTTGGGCTGACGTTTTAGCAACCAACTGCCGTTTTCTGAAACCCATTTATACCGTTTATAAATTTTGAAAATTGCGATCCAAGATGATGGACCATAATTTTCCGGGCATTGGTTCCCCTAGGAATTACGACTTTCACGAGGAAGCTGATATCATCAACCTTTTTTTTTTTAAATAACGCGAAAATGGAATTTTCTGGATACGGAAACGTTTATTTTAATTTTGAAATCAATCAAACGGCGAAGTGAAACGGGTATTTTTTTGAAAAGGTTTCCTTTGAGAGGTTCTTGATTACCGATGAGGCGCAGAATTCTATTCCATTGGGTTTCCGACAGATAATTTCTTTCTTTTTTTTCTAAAACGAGGTTTTCGTGATTGGCTGACATTTTTGTCACCACTTGTGGATCTTGTTTTTTAAAGGCTATTTCACTGATGAGGAATCTGAAAATGTTGACAAAAGTAACGATTCGTAATTTCATTACAAACAGTTCTCGAATTGCATTAGGAAACTTGCCCTCGTGTGACCTTTCTCTTCTTGAGCCAAAGAAGACTCTCGTTAGTCTTGTGTGAGAAGAAGAAGACGAAGAAAAGTTTCTTTCATTCCTCGGATCGATGAAACTGCGGAGCGGAAAAATTACGAGAAACCGGATACACTTTCCGATGGATGTTTATTTCGGATGCGGCGGAATGATCTTCCGGTTGGGGTTTTTCAGGAAGGAAAGCCCATGGGCACACGGAAGAGGTTTTCGTTCCGGATTACTTGTTCCCGCACGCAGCCAGCCGTTATTTATATCCATTTCTTTTCTTTCTTTTCCTTTTTAAAGAGCAGGTGCGATTAAATAGCAGGTCGGGTCGCGTTCGATTTCGGGTCATTTCCTGGCGAAAACCCAACACCTGCGACGTTTCCCAGGAAACCCGCAAGACGACGCTAGGCTCGCTTCTGACGCTGACGATCGGCTTTCATATTTTCGTTTCATGAGGGTTTCCTTTTTCTTTTTTCTTCACTCTTGGTTTTCCATCTATTTTGATTGCCTTTTCTGCTTTACATAAACTCCAGTTGTTTTGGGTCTTGTTTGAGAGATGGATGAAATGGGGAGGAAGTTTTGAAGGCACGAGATGAAGCTTCCGGAAACAGGAGGTTCATCACGTTCAGCAGCTGTCTGGGTGAAATATTTCGCAGGGGAAGAATGCAATTTTCTTTAGCACAGGTTAACTTTTTGAGAATGCGTAGGGTGGACCGAAAAAAGGAATGAAACGAATATCTTAAAAAAAAAATGTTGTCCGTCCAATGGCTCGAACTATTATTTGAGAAAAAATGTGGCGTCGAAGGTTCATTCAACTTTTTTGCAAAGAATTGTATGGTTATACTGTAGATGCATTTTCGGTGCTACTGTCATGACCATTGCATAATACTGTATACGGTATTCTGCAATAAAATTGCACCTGGTATA
This sequence comes from Notodromas monacha, assembly GCA_905338405.1. Taxonomy (NCBI): domain Eukaryota; kingdom Metazoa; phylum Arthropoda; class Ostracoda; order Podocopida; family Cyprididae; genus Notodromas; species Notodromas monacha. The sequence goes on from CAJPEX010001911.1 coordinate 34,018, forward strand.
AGGTGGCATCACATGCTTCATCACAATCGTTGATTCAGTTTCAAGTGTTCCGTTTGCATTGGGAAAATATCAGCCGGTTTAAATATGCAACAACTTTTAAATGGCACTCTTTCTTAGGAAAATGAGTATATTGAAATGGGATTTTTGGAAAAAATTGCATGCATGGGCTTCTTTTTATATTCTTCAAAATGATTGATTTACCCCTTCGAATCATAGTCTCGCATCGGATGATCATCTGATATCCTTTTTGTTTCATCGGTATTTCATAATTTTTTAGAGAAATTAAGTGGTTGACCTCGTAATTTTTTTTATTTTGAATTTGCCGACCTTCTGATGTGTATATACAGTATTTTACAAAGCGTGTTACCTTTTTGATCATGCATTGATATTCAGAGCAGAAGGATGAATTTGCTGTTCCGAAACCTGCAGAACATACAACTATAGAAATACAAAAGAACTCTGGCGTAAAAAAATGGATTATGCTCCATATATAATTCAATACTGTACTTTGTGAAATAGCACATGAGCGATTGCAACAGCGTCTCATTTCTGGCTTATTATCAATTTATGATGGTCAAAAACGAAAAACTACATTCGGCTTTATGTAATGCAGGATGTCTATGTAATAAAAAAAATCGCAAGAATCTCGGCGACTATTTCGAGCCTCGAAATCGGGAATTCTTTTCTCCATTTCCGATGGAAAAAGAGGAATAGAATGGAATGTTTTCTCAGATATATAAGCAAAGAAAAGTTCATCCCCGAGTCGCATCCATGATGAATGCGGTCCAGCCACAAGGAGCTGTAGTGTTCATGCATTTCGCGAGCCAGTGAACAGCCAAGTTGTGTTTGTAACCAGCAGCAGCACACACAGCAAATGGCCTCTGACAAATCTCTCTCTTTCTCTCGGTGTTTCTCGCTTTGTCTGTCCTCACTTTCAGTCTCTCTTTGTCCTGTGTGTTTGAGTCTATATGTTGTGTGTGTGTGTGTGTGTGGTCTGGATGTTAAAGTAATGAAAACTGCCATCTTGAGCACCTCTGGCTGGACGAAAGAAGCTTTCGCCTCCCCAGTACTCATTTCCTGATGAGAGCCCGTAGGTCGCCGGGCTGCTGTCTGCTTTCCTAAAGCACTCAACTCGAGTGTGGGTACAAATCTCTCCCTTGTTTACACCTGTTCATTCATTTCCTTGGCAGATGTCTTTTCATGTTCATAAAACAACCCAACGAGGACGTTGGACAGTCCTCTGCAATTCAAGAAATAACGATTTACCAGGTACCTTGCGAAGAAGTAAAAACCCACTTTCACTCATGCAACAGCACCAAAATCTCTGAAATTGGCAAATATGAAAGGTTGGGATGATAATGGAAGGTGAACCAGATTTACTGTTCAATGAAAAGGAAGATATTTCCATTTGAAAATCACCATCCTTGAGTGTTATGTTCAGAAGACTAACTGCTTGACGATGCAATCAAGTTCAACAGATGAGACTAAAAAATTAGAACCTAGTTTTTGTTTCTATCCAACATAATGTGCTATTTAAAAATGTAATCCCTAGCAAACCGCATACTCAACATACTGTAATTAATTCTTCTACCAAGAATTTGAGGAAACAATAACACCCATTTCCATCAAAAGGGGTGTGTCTCTATTTCTGATTTTTATAAAATACTTCAAATCACAAACACACCCCAAATTTTTAAAGATAATTCACTCGGATATTCAAGTGTACAAAGCACGTCCAAAAACTTTCGTTCAATAAGATCACAAAATTTAGCAAGATTTGGCTGTTAATACGAAGAGTTCAATGTGGCAGGATGAGAATAAAATAAACAGTTCGAGGAACTAGTTTATTTGAATTTTAAGACAGTTTTTTGTGCCACCGTGTTCATACATGTGACTATAGGATTTTGATTGAATTTTCTGGTCACGTTTTTTAAGGCTTTTGCGCGTATTGAGACGAAATCTGGTGTAGGCGTTTTCTTTGTTGCAGAGGCATTCAATTGCTCAGAAGAATAAAGACGTGTGATGATAAAATGTGGTTGTATTGGTCATAATAAACAACATTAATGAGGGATGCTTCAAAATTATTGCGTATTATCTTAAGAATATGTTCCTTGGATGTTCGTGTTTTTGAACTCTGCAAATAACCATCGAATCAATATTAACTCCCAACACCAGCCTCAGTTTTATTTTGATGAGGTTAATTTCCTTTATTCGGAGCCTGACCTTCAGCGAAGCTCCTTTACTTTAAAAGCAATTTCAGCGTACATACAAAACCTATTTTTAAAAATCCAAGAGATAACTACTAATTGCAACAGTCGATTTTCAGATCTGCGCATCATGATGAAAAAAATGTAAAATAGCAGGGGGTCCGCGTCTTCTGCTTCAGAACAGTATGTGGAATGCCAATCGAAATCAGCTATTTCACGAAAAAAAACAAATGCCAAGCAAATAAAAATTACTAATGTTCCCGGTATCCGTCCAAAAAAAATTAATTTCTAAAATGGATTCAAAAGTCAAATAGGTCAAGAACTCCTGGTCTCAAGTATTCATGAGAAAATCTGTTTGGCATGTGTCATTTGCAATTGAAAAGACTATAATATAGTTTAAAGCACTGTTCCCCAACCCGTGGTCTGCGGACCTGCGCCAGTCAGCTGAAATTTTTCAGAATAATACATTTATCACAAATAGCAATGAACTCTGTTATCAGTATCTAAAACCTTGGAAAGAAAATGGCAGTTGAAATCAATTGATGAAAAATAAAAGTTGGCTTTTCTCCTAATAATGACACTTCCATCACATTTTTAACTGCTGAAATAAATAATTTTCATTTTTCATTCTGAGAAACTTTTCCTCAAGTCCACCTTTCTAAGTTTTTGATGACATTCAGCTATATCTGTTTCATATGTGCTTAAGTTAATTTTGGCAATAAGCAGACACTTTTGCATCCATACAGTACAATGAGGTTTACCAAGGAATTTTTTTTCAAGTCTGTAAAAATTTAATGAAGCTTTGCTAGTCCGCAAACAATTTTTGGGGGAATTTGCCGCTCCGCAAAAAATTTTTTTTATGGAAATTTGCTGGTTTGCGGACCCAAAAAGATTGGGGGAACACTGGTTTGAAGTGTAACCCAATAACATGTGGTTGTGGAAAGACCCCATGCTGGTGTCGGTTTATTGCGCAGTAATTCGTCAACGCGGCATTGGCCCTGATGTGCCAAAAACGCGCCAAGGAAGTCAGTGGGTAATGGGTTCGGCAGGGAACTCATTTGTCAGGGCTAGATTTCCTGGCTCCCCCCGCCCCTTCCGGGACTGGTTCCTCAGCACTTGACACCATTGCGACACGTGAGAAGGGGGGACGCAAAACGTCTGCCCGCGGGACAGGGTACCGATACCCAGGAAATGATTTATGAGGCACGTCGGGCGTTTCGCGTTGCCCAGGACTGACGAATGTTGCCTGCGGGACACACAAACACAGGGCAGCAACACAAAAACGGGTTTGGGAAGCCGGGTTCATCAAACCAGGGCACTATGCGTGTGCAACCCATATTTTATGCATGCACACAAGCACCATCAGTTGTAAGGTACGCAGTGTGTGGGCTTTTATCCGCGAGAGTAATTACCTTGAATTAGTAATTATTATACTAGGAAATCTCGTTACAATGAAGCCATTAGCGGCGGAAAAACAGCTTCCTTTCAACCCTCTTCCCACTGTATTATTCGAATGACCTTGTGGCTATTGCAAATAAGAGATCTTGAATTTTTTTTTTCAAATAAGGATGTGTCAAAGTATATCACATGTTTGTAGCAAGATTCGAATTTAACTGCATGTCTTCTGCTAAAATATTTACCATAAATCCCCGCTTCTTACAAAATGAAGAGGTTTTTTTTGGGCAGCACCCCTGTCCAGGCTAAAATTTGCAAAATGGCTAAAGACGAGTTCGTATGCCAAACTTTTTAGAAAGTGACCACTTTGGTGCATAATAAATCGTCATTCTCCAGTCCTGAATATACTATATTGAGGAATTATCTTTTGATTGAAAGCTTTTCAAATTGTTATCTTGTTAATCATTATTTCCTCTATTTCAGTTTCGTTTTGCGTTTGTATTTGCTTCATATATTGAACATATGCTCAGTATTAATCAATGAATTCATAAGGTAAACTTTAAAGGGATGAGAAATCATTCAATGATCTAGCTTCACATATTACTGATCTATCGCATGCAGCTTTCACACCTTTTTGAATCACATGTGGGTTCACACATGGGCAGGTGAATTCGAATAAACAAAAGAGGGGAAATCGCAGAAAATTGTATAATAATGAGAATTTATATTTATATTATATTTTACAGGGCATTGGACCAAAGCTGGGTTGTACCTAGACGGCTGGCAAGTGAGGCGCAGGTTCCTTCTGGTGGCGGCGTTCGCCGACTCTGGCGGCGGTGATGGCGGTTCGCTGACGTTGGGGCGGAAGAATACGAGTCGTGGGTGTTCTTCGTCGACGTCACTGATTGAATCTGGCGGTCTTCGAGTGGACGACGAACCAGCCGACTCTTGGGCGTCCATTTGGAACAACCACGTATCCAATATTGTCGAAATTGCTCCTTGGAAAGGAGCTCCTGAAGAATTTAATGTGAGTTCGAAGGAATTTCTTCATTATCTTGCCCTGGATTCGTATTGAAGAAGGGTATTGCCAGACCATTAAATGTGACCATTTTCCAATTCATGTACTCATTCGTTTTCAACGAGGAGGTAAAATATCATTAAAAAGTCTATGTTGAAATATTATGGTGTAAAACGCAATGCAGAGCAATAATAATATTATTTGATTTTATACCCAGAAATAAATAGATTATGTGAGTAAGAAGAAGCAAATATAGATGGAATGACTAATCTTTTCAAAATCCGTTCAAAATTTCCTGCCTGGATTCCTAAATTAATTGATGAGTTAATTTTTGAATTTTAGTGACAGCATGCAAAAAGAAATTAATTTTCAAAATTTGTAAAATATTTCATTGTGATAATCTTTAGTCGGATCTACAATACCAGCAGCAACATAACATTTTTTAGAAAGATTTTTGAGAAGCTTAGATTGACCGAATCACTGAATTTTTTGTGGAAATGCTTAGATTGAACCGAGTGAATTTCTTCACAATTGACAGGCATTTCAATTCAAAACAGGAAATGAAATTCTTCAGGTTTCCACGTACATGTAAATTATATTCCGTTTCAGTCGTGGATTTTTTCTTCATTTTTATTATTACCTAAGAAAAGGCAGGAGAAATTCGGTCTATCGAAAGTAGAAACTAGAGTTTGGGTATTTTTAAAGCTGTCAGGTAGGTCATTTGAGAATTAAATTCATCTCATTCATGCCCAAAATCTCGACCTATTCCGACCATTCACTTGAAAAAAACCTTTCTTCGGGTCACTTTTTATGCGCTGTTCGTTAATTTCAAAACAAGGTCAAGGCATTCGCACACCCAGACCGGAAAATCTTCCGCAATGTTATCGAGGTCGGCTTGAGTAATTGACTGCTAGCAAATATCGCTTCCATTTGCACGAAGTCCTCGAGAAATTTAAAGTAGTCTCACTTGTCTGAAGTTGCGATTACACCGGAAGAGAGGCGGGTGCTCTAACTGACGAACCTGTGTTTGAATGTTTTCACAGGATTAATGCGAGCTTTGCATGTCGAGCATACTTAGAAATATGTATCCAACTTGATAAAAGCACTTGTGAACTTGAAAGAGCGTGAGATGCGTTTACTCGAACGACCTGTTTTGAAGAGTATGTAGTTGTTGGATCGGGAATTCCTGCGAATTCCTATCGCACACAATTTTATCAAATGATTTATGTCAATAGGGACACGTTTTCTTGACGTTCGAATTGTTGACCAATCGGTTTCTTGGGTCATACAATTGAATCCAGCGAAATTCTGCAGTGAGTTTAAGTTCACCTCCTCAATCCAGTTTTTCCAACATCATCTACGAATTTTTAAAATACTGCAACAAAATTTTCAGAACTTTGAAATATATTATAAAATACGTGCTCTCGATCAAAAGAAGTTTTCCCTCGAGATTTAGGCTTCATGAAATCTTCTCACGCAGTATTTCATTATTTTCACCTAAGAAAAATTATTCTTCGCGCATTTTCAAATAAATCGGTAGATCCTTTCTGCGGAAATTTTGACCTGATTAAGATGGAATTATATTAGTATAGATGAGTTTTAGATGACTACCTGTCAATTTTAATGAGAGTTGATGATAAAGCTTTAAAAAATTAAACTGGCTCTAAAGTATCAAACAATCATGAAAAATCAACCGAGTGTCAGAGTTAAAACACTTGCATTGATTTTCAATTACATAGCAAAGACATTCTTTTCTATACCCTAAAATAAAATCCTGGGTGATTTGAAACCCTCAAATCACGTATTTAGATGGAATTGCGTGAATATTTTCATTCTTCGGGAAATTTGAATTCTGTTGAAGAATGCAAATACAGGCGAGGTCAAATGGGAAACATATTTTAAATAATTACATCCAGCAAGAATCCGGAATCGAAAAATGTCTTCGTCTTTTGTTTTAAAAAAAAGAAGGCAATTTTGAGGGGAAATCTTAAAAAATCTGCTAGAAAATTTACATATTTTGTTGTCCTTGTTCAGAATGTCAGAACATGTTTCCAAGGATCCCTTTTTTTCAAACTGCCAATAAACGTCCTCACATCAAAGAGTCCTGGGGGTTTCAGCCAATCTGTCAACTCTGCCAATGAGCCCCACATGCTGTAGGTCTCGATCGAAACTTGGCCTCACCAACACCAATGACCAGGCTTTTCCAAACAGCCCCACCTAGCACATATTCGGAGGGGATCTCGGGAGCTGATGAGGATCCCCTCCTCTGTGTGTGTGTGTGTGTGTNGTGTGGTGTGTGTGTGCTGGCATTAGGCCGCCCATCCCGTCGTCATTCGGAATCACAATGATTGGAATCGATCTGATCGGATAACGCGCTTGCAATCTCACCGCGTGACGCCGGTTCTTCAGAAGAGCTCAACCAAGTTTTTTTATTTATTTTTTGGATCCTCTCATTTCTTTGCTGCTTCTTCTTCTTTTTTATTACTCTTCTTTTTCCTTTTACTTCCGTCAACGACGTCACAAAATATACGAACGACGAAGTGTAATTAGAAGTTTTCGCACCCGTGCTGCGGATTAGAACAAGGAAATAGCCGGGAAACGAGCCCCTCGACCTCACTTGGACGTGGGGGGAGAACCCAGGAATGCGGAAGGAAGGAAGATAAAAATAAAAATCCTGCATTATCTTTCTTTCCCTGCTTCTTCGCAGCTGGTGTTGTCCCCTCAGAGGGGGGTCAACAGCGTATAGTTTTCCCTTATTTTTTTTTATTAAATATAATCTGTTTTTCCGTATTTGGAAAATCAAAGTGTATTCGAAATTCTGCTTTACGTGTGGACCGCATTCAAATTTTCGAATAATTTATTATAGAATTATTTTCCGGCGTCGCTTTTGATTTTTAGAAATTTCTGAGACTTCTGACGAGAAAAAAACTAACAAATATTTACCGTGTATTGGTTCTCACAGTCGTTTTCATCTTCTTATGGTCCAATATGTGGAAGAATGAGCTGAATTTAGCCAGCAGCAGTCCCTTGGCAAAATGTTTCCAGTTTTACACAGCTGGTATATATATTTTTATTTGAACCATTGTTTTTCTGAAACATACCACCAACATTTGTCTGCTTTCCATCCGAACAATTTGATTGATTATATTCAGAGGAAAAGGTCTGTTTCTGAGCAATTATTTTTACGAGAGAATATACCGGGCAGATGGTCATGCCATTATGTGCAGGGCGTTTCTCCTATCGGTACACGACAGAGCACTTGCCAAATATTTTTTCGTATTTTCTATATAGAAAAGAAGAGAGACTCGAGTACCGAAAGTGAACAAGTTTATCAATCTGGTTCAGATTCAGACTGATTGAGGAAAAGCCTGTAAAAAGTGGTCATTGAAAAAAATGAATTGATCGGATAATTTACTGTTCGAACAAATATAGTTCAGTTTCAGGCATGTATCTTTCGAAATTCATTGGAACTACTAGAAATTGTGAACTTCAAAAATATTTAAAATTTGATTTTCTTCAATATTCCTAAGCTTTGAATGCGGTTTTTATGAAAAATATTATTTTCTAAAAATGAAAGAAATAATTTAAAGCCGAAAAAAATTGGGAAGGACGAATAGGATTTCCCTGGGTTTTCTGGGTTGGACAGGTGCTGGGATCACCGTCGAAGTGCCCCAGCAAGTTTCGACCAGACGAGGGCGGGTTCGACAGGGATTTGAGCTTCATTATTGCCTTGCTGATTCCACCAGCGTCTTCCTCTTCGTTTCCCACATTGTTGTCGAGGGTGTTTGGAACAAACAACGTGTCACCGACATTCTCTGCGATATGAAAAAAGGGAGAATAAAAAAGTCGCATCACACATATGCGCCATCTTGTTCAATCAGAGATGAAACAAATACACATAAATTGAATCTTCAAAAGACATGACTGTTAAAAGTCGAAGAAAATGTTGAGGGGTTTTTATGACGGCAGTTTAAAATTTCAAAATATCATTCAGAAAAGGATTTATTTTTCAGATATTCTTGCTTAAAAATTGAATGCATGAACTGCGTGACGACGAGACTTTTCAACATCCCTGGATTTCAATCATTGTTACATTTCTGAAATTTTATTTCTCCTCCTCGTTTCCCTTTTCATTTTCGCGGTGTTTCTAACCACCAATAACGATATATGAATACGTCAGAAAATTCGCATCATCCTAAATGCTGAAACTTGTGTATTTTACAAAATCTAAAGATAACGATTGCGAGATTTTCTTTTTTCGGTCGCTGTTCTGAACCTCACCATCGCATGCAATATAATGGATTTCATGTTGCGCTGATGGTATTTTTTTTTTCAAAAGGGAATGAACGAACTGAATGTTAATTCCGTGACGATGCATGCTTTCATCATTCTCGGAATTCAATCAATCTTGCATTCACGGAATTTTTCTTTCTTTCGCTCAGGAGCTGAATGTCACCGGTGAGCAGGACGTTCTTGTGGACGTGATCGATCACAGCAGGGAATCTTCCGCCTGGTGTCGCAAAAAGTTCATTCTCCGGAAATCTCATCTTGCTGTAAGTGAACTTCGATAAGATCCCGATTCCCAACTGTAGATTTTCTTTTTGTTAATTAGCTCGAGACACAATCTTTTTTTTGTAATTGACCTTGACCGAGTCTCGAATAGAAAGAATAGCATATTTCGCCGAAATATACGACGAGTTACACGGTTCCACGCGGATCGGCTTGTTGCTGCTGTTCTCCCGGGAATAAAGCTTCAAAATTTAACACCTGAGCATTTCAAGGTATGTTTCAGTGTGTAAAATCGGTGGTGATTAAATTGAGAAGGTGTCTGCCTAGCCTCTTGGAACTAGTGAAGATGAGAAGAATTTTTTTCTTTATCCTTGGTGTTCAGATCATTTCTAGTCCGCGCCGAAACACGTCCGCGCGGAAACGTGTCAACTATCGTATAAGACGTTGTTGATTTCAAAACTTTATTCTTCAGCGAGGCATATTTCGTCAGTATTTGAAATATGAAAGTAAACTATTCTCTGGCAAATCTATGAAATTTGTAGGTGCAAAAAAAAATGCGGAAAAGCCTCAATAATCGTGCTTAGTCGAATTTTTCTGATGACGATGTAATGAACTTTCAAGAATTAATATCAGGTGAAAAAAATATCATTCTTTTTAAAAATAACTTCGGTGTTGATTTGGAAGAACTTGAATACGTAAACTATGTGTGACAGGATCAGAAACAAATTACTGCAGAGTGCACATACATTATTTTTGATTGTGTATATGTCTTTGAACTCCATTCTTTGAAATGAAAAATATGAATCAGTTGGGTTCGATTTTCAATTGGGATATTAGCGTAGGAAATACTATCACGAAAATTTAAAAATCAATTAATAATATTTCCCTTTTGATTGCTAGTTTTCAGAATTTGCTCGAAAAAGATTTAAACTTTTATTTGTGAAATAGAAGTTGCAAGGGAAGTTAGGACACCATCAATTACCAGAGGTTCCTTAATTTTTTTTGTGGCTTATATGATTGAAATAAATTGTATCGTTTAATCGCATATATTCTTTCATTTCAACCCACGATGAGGGCTCGAAATTTTCAATTATTTTCTGTCGACGTAATCTTCTTATAAGAGTTTGCTAAGGTTTCCTTGAGACACTGCTTTAGGGAAAAACCGTTGGGGAAAATGGTCCAGTTTCTGGTCTGAAACGTCGTTGTCACCATGGAGAAAATTCGTAACTTGAGAAGCACGCAATAAAACGCTTTTCGCCGCTTGATTGATTACTTGGATGAGCGAACGGCGTGGGCAGAGGGAAGATGAAATCTGTTGGAACAGCGGAGGAATTTTGTGCCTGAAAATGTCAGACTTCTGGGATGTGGAGGAAGGAGATTAAATTTTAATCTAGCTGCCCCCGGAATTCTGGTCTTTTGTGGCATTTATTCGAGTTCCAGTACGGAAATCGTCCTTACCTCGGATTAGCATACGCATGAGGGATTAACTTCTGGATTTGCGATACATCAGGAAAGAAAACGAGGTTACTATTTCCATGTATTTTTTAAAATTCATTTTTATGACTGAGCACGTTTTATTTTCTGATCAGACCGTGAAGCCGAGTTAATTTTTCAACTACTGTATTGTTCTTGTGAGATTACGAAAGCTTGTGGAAGTTTTTTCTGTTCAACTTTTCTAGGGTCTTATGTTGACTGAATTCTGAAGGTCATCACCCATGATGCATCGATCATCTCTGCTTTTCCGCAAAATTTGCTCGGAAGGTTCGACTTTGACGGATACATTTTAAAGATTTCAGTTAGTGATAAATTCAGAAAAAAGAGTTTTTTTTCGGGAGCAAAATTGCCTGAGAATTTGGAGGCACAATTTTTTTCGGACTTCAAGAATGGGAAAGAATGGAGGATTTTTGCTGAAAATGTTGATTGCTCGTAAAAATGTAGTGATTTTCTCAAAATATGTTTACCGGTGCAAATGTTTGGTTTTTCTCTTGCAGATTTTTTGTGCTGCAATCTCAAGCTTAATTTTAAATAAATGTTATCTGTGACAAGGTGTATTCTTTTTTTTAATCTCTCAGTACGTTAAAATGAATAACAGGTTTATTTCGTTTCACCTGGCCGAATAATAAATTATTCAAACTTTGATCACTGAATAATTACCACCCAAATTCCCGGCTTTTGCTGATGGAAAAGTTTCAGTAATTTTGTGGAGTTCTCAGAATGTATCCTGAGGGGAATCATCTTTGCTCATGAAAGCATATATGTCTCTTCATTGAATCAGAATAACTTGGCTTTCCGAGTAATCATGAAAGCCCAGCTTAGACCCTTCTAAGCACTGGAGTTCTCAGCAAGAGAGAATCACATATTCGCGCATTATGATGTTGATTTTGCCTATAAGTCTGTCGGGTTGTTTTCTTTACGTGTGATCGCTCAGAAATGCATGCTTTTTTTTGCATTGTGTGTTAACATGAGTTTGGCACTCGGCTGAAATGGACGAACATGGAAGAATCCTCAGTTTACTGATGAGTTTTAAAAGTGCCATTACTGTATGCTTCACTGCATGTGGTTCTTCGTGTTCAGAACATTTTCAGTGGATTTCAATGAAAACGACAAGTGATCAGGATTTTAAAAAAATTTCAACATTCCAAAACTCAGAATCTACAGTTGAAGCTCTTTGGCAAAACGAAAAAGTTCTTGCTTTTTGCTTCTGTTGACCAATTTTAGCAAAAAGTTGGTTAAAAATTCTTGGATCCGATTTTGCACAAGTACTATACGACTTTATGGCAATGAATACAGCATATTAAAAGCTGTGAGAGTCAAGTCCAGCTTCCATGAAGCTCAACTTTTCCACAGGTATCACATCTTGACACTAATAAACGAAATACAGGAATTTGAAATTGATTTGTCCGTATTACAATTTTACATAAAAACTTCATCATTATGCAAAAAATTTGGTGCGTGAAGCCACATTTTCCCTTTTCTAGTTACAATTGAAAAATATCTAATCTGTTCGCGGCACCCGCAAAAATTCCACGATAAATCTTATAACCAGTTTAGTTTTGCACCTTTTCAGTTTACAGTTGTAAATTTAATATTTAAAAGTATGGAATTGTAGATTTCATAATGGAGAGTTTATGCGCTTGACTTTCTGAATTTCAGAAATTTCAAAAAGAACAAGAAGCGAAACTATGTCCTTTTCTCATTTTCTTCCAGCGTTTTCAACATTTTGAGGTTTTAGCTCAAAAGGGAAAATATAAGTAATTGTTGTCCAAATATTGTTTTTTTTTGCGCAAAAATTTCGTTTCGTGAGTCCCTTCCATTGCGTTTTTAAAAAGGTCGCATCATTGCGAAATGTTCGTTGTACGAGTCTTTTGTAAAGTAGGGACCCCCATCACTGTATAGATAAAATCAGGCACGAGCGATGGAGCGTCTGCTGGATCCCCGTCGGATCCCGATCCCGGGGCTTTCATCACGAATGAAAGTTGCCTCTGGGCTCTGTGGGAATGGCATGAAATATGCATGCATAATGGGCAAAGCATACATATAGCGAAGTCTGGCTCGCATCGGTGTTCCCGGGTTTACATGTTGTGCCTACTGGCTGTCGATATTCCTATTGATCCGACGTCGTTAAAAAGCCACCCGCACGATAAATGCGCCTTCTTTATATGTGGAGAGGATGCAAAAAAAAGGAAAATAAAATGGAGTTGGTGGGGGGATTTTTTTGTCATCTTGAGTCCGGAATTACAGAGATTCTGCGAGGAATCTTCGGGAAGAAGAATACATATACTACAGTATACACTTTCTATAGCAAATTGAATCTACTCTCTTTTTTAAGTGGATCCCTCAGTACTCCTCTCGGCACTCGCCGACTTTCTGAAATCATTTCCCACCCTGTCTGTTCTGCTTTCGATGTCAATCGATCACGAAACTAATATTTCGGCTCGAACGAGATTTCACCTTGAGAGAGAATATTTTTGCAGCTGCTGAGGAGCCT
>CAJPEX010001912.1:0-47130 GCA_905338405.1 Notodromas monacha
CTCCTGAGTTAATCCAGTTTTTTTTACGTTAATAGATTTTTCATGTAGATGACCTTCAACAATTCCTTCTGGGGAAAATTGAATATTTTTAGAGCTTCTTGGTTGGTGGAGAAAATCGATTGCTTTTTTCTTGAAATTTTAATTTATTAATTGTATGTTTATTAATCAGATCAGCGCAATTCCCAGCAAACAGCATCAAAATTGGTGGCCACAATCCGTATTTTCAAGAAAGAATCGCATTCAAAAATCACATCGAAAGCTGCTGCACTGTTGACTCAATATTTTTTTACATTCTCGCGGTAGTTTTTGATCACTGCACATTATGCCACCTTCCTTACGGAGTCCATGACCAAGTCTGACCCTTGCAAACAACAGGATAATTGCTTTGAAAAAGGAAAGGTTATGCATCAGCGTGTGAACTTATGACATTGGTAAATTGCAAAAATAAACTTCAAACAAACCCCCAAAAAATACTTATTTTTATTATACTCACTTCTGAGCCATGGAGTCATTACCGAACAGCACCCTCGACCAAGAACTAGCCTAAAGATCATGAGCATTACCATGTAATGAACCTTGATGACTGCGAATATCGGCAACAACAACAAAAAAAGGCCGGTGAAGCTTTGTTTTATTTTTTAGTCTACCGACTGAAAACTGTCGCACTATTTATTTGAGAAGTAAATAATTCAGTTCAGGTAAGTATAATCGCTTGCGGCAAAAGGACAAACGCCGCCAGCGCATATAAGCGCCGAAAAATAAAATCAAACTTGCGGCGCGGCATAATTCATTCGGATGCCTCGGGGGCTTCCTGTCTCGAAAAACGGATGACTTGCCATTAAGTTGATCACCTGAAAACGGCAAGTTAATTGCTTCACTTATTGTGCCAGTAAGCTAAACGATAATGATCGCATCAACATCGCCATTGCATCCTTAAGCCACGAGCCAACGAAGGGCAGAAAAATATAATCCGCGGGTACGTGAGGATGGACTGCGGCTTTCGAGACGGACGATAAGTTTTGGAAGACCCCATTATTATATTATATGTGCAGGAAAAAAAAAAGAAATTTATGAGGAAAAAAATAAATAAACAGCTCAGCATCAATGAGCCAAAGGAAAGAAAAATTGAAGCACAGGCCCCATTTTCCTTGCGGACATTGATGAATTGTTGGGTGGAACAAGACGTAAGTCGAAAGTAACAAGAATCGGTCCGAAGATTCGCACCCAATTAATTTCCCAGTGCCTGGCATACTTCGGGTTGGCTTTGGCGTTGGCGTTGACTTGATTTATTTACTTTTTTTTATAAATAATGATCCTAGATTGTCTGGTCCTCGAGACGGAATATGCGGAACTTGTATTTTTGTCTAATTCCCCAAAGCAATAGCTATGGCCCAAAAAAAAAATTAACGCTCATTTTTACGCTCGCCACTGTAATAGACCATCACTGCGTTAAGGCATCACAGTACTTTATTTTCCCAGTACCTGAAGTCCAAAAAATCAAAGCCGCTCAATAAACTGCATCCAAAATTTTCGGACATTTATAGATACAATTGTGCTTCACGCATTCCTTTCCCATTGCAATTCAAGAAGCAATAAAACAATTCAAAGTGAGTATCGATTGACTTCTCTTTCCCTTGAAATTAACCTTATACAAGTAGTATTCTCATGACCAATCCCCCCAAAAAATACCCCGAGAAAAATTTACAAAATTGCCTTTCTTGCACGCTTGTGCTTCAAAATGTACGGTAATTTTTCTGAATTTGTTTCAGATCCGGTTTCGAACTATCCATCATCCGTGGTGAAATTATTATTATTTTCGAACAATTGAATGTTTTCATAGTTTGGATTAAATAATGAAATATATTCTGCCAAATCATAGATTCTGCTTTCATTTTTACTGATCAAACTAAGAAAAAGGTGTATATGAACATTTGAAAGATGGTAGTTGGTACTAAAAAAACAAGAAAGCATTTTTAAATATCTTGCTTAGTTTCAGAAAAAAATTCAATTCAGGATCACTGGTGTGCGTCTCGCCTATAGTGAACGCATAACGAAAAAAGCAAAATCTAGAAGAATAATTCGCCGAACGGACTTGTGTGTCTGTATTCTGTTGCAATAAATGTTATCGCATTTTTAAACTATTTATTTTCCTTAAAAATATTCCTCTTTAATTTTTTCTGAAGTGCCTTCCTCTGCGATATGTTGTAAATTAAAAGTTTCCGAAATTTTTCAGCGAGCAGTGCCAGAAAATGTGTGAACCTCGCCTAATTTTTAAAGGATGGCGCCAAAGAGAGGAAACGACATAAAATTTCTATTAAAAATTTAAAAAGGCTCAATACAATTGATATTGTTGAAAAGAAATGCGTCGGATACGTTTTTCCGTGTTTGTAAAAATGCACGCAATTTTCGTTCTTTCAGATTTTTATTCGAATTTTTTCAAGAATGCATTATCAATTTTGAGGTCAAAGGAAAACGTGCTTCGCAGGACGAACGTTCTCAAAAAAAAAAAAAAGAACAAAAACGAACTCAGAGTGGCCAAATGAATAAATTTCGTTAAGCAAGGCATCAATTGGATTTCTTCGTGCAATAATAACCAAAAATTTTGCCCAAATTGACTCAACAAAACGGGCACTCTCCTCCTCTTATTTTTATTTTCTCCAGTGAAATGTGATATTTTGCTTCTGCCTATATTATTCGAGACCGTGTATAATTCCATATATACAGTGAGAATGCGTAACGGAGTCGAACACGGGACGTTTCAAGTCGATGCACTCACTATATCTGTGTAGGTGTACGAGGGAGGAAAAATAAAACTTCATTCAAGTTGACGCAGGTGCGCCCTTGGGCATCCAACAACAATCGCGAGGAATCAATGATGAGGCTGCGAGTCTCGGCTACAAGTACAGTGTATACAGTATACGCATGCAAAAAGAAAAACGACTTTGGATCAAGGGTCAAGCATAGAAACGCATCAAACCGGGGGTAATGTCCAACTTCGAATCCAAAAAAAGCGTTTAACTAACTGAACACGATTTGAGTGTCCAGAAGGGCATGTCTCTGATTTCAGTACTGCTGTACACGGGTGAAATTTGTCACATTTTAAAAGAGTTATTATAAGATTACCAAGCATTTGGAAAAATAACGACAAAATTTTTTTCCCGTTTCCCGAATGCTCGGCAAATTTCTCAAGTACCCTATTTTTCTACCATCACGGTCGATGGAAGAAAAGTTAATCTGCGTCGCCTTTCTTCCTTGCATTTTATTTCACTGAAACATGACGTTTAATTTCATGGTTCACAGGCTGTTCCTGTTTATTGTGTCGTTGACTTCTGGGTGAGGCAATCTTTCTCAGCTGCACTTCCTCCAATGGCATTTGGTGCCATTTAATGACTTTCGAAGTTGCATTACCAACATTTCAGCAAATGCTGTTGACTGCGGGTGCATCATGTAATGATAGATTACTTTTGCATACTGCACTCAGAGTTTCGTTTAAAAATATATTAAAGCTCTGCAGGTTAGAGCTCATTCAACGTCTGTGTATATCTCCATTTTAGAGGAATGTGTTACAGTGCTCGTACAATATCTCTATCGAGTCAGCGTTGCGGAAAAGGGTTCCGACTAATTTATTTTTTAAATCACGGGATCCTTCATGAATTTTTAAACAGAAAACGAAAAGCAATCCAGGAAAAGTTGAATACAGTACTGGATTCGAGCTTGAGCTTGAACAACTCGCAGAAGCCTTACCAACTTCCATCCGAGGTTTTACTATCAATTTATGCCCGATTGGGGAATTCTACAAAATTAACAACTGAACCGGGAATGCTTTTTACGCGAGCAATAAATACGGAGAGAAAAATGGTGAATTGACGCATCTGCTGGATCGCTGTATCCGGGACCGTTTCGCCAGTATCCATTTTTCATCGTTGTCTGTAGAACAGTTAAAATATCATTAAATGGATATGTTTAAATAAAAATTTAGTAAGCCCACGAGGTCAATCATTACGAATATTACCGCGTAAGGCATTAAAATTACCTTCCGCTAGGAATTTTTAAAAATGCCAATAACCCTAAATGACTTGGAAAACTCCTGTGAGGCCAATGAACCAGATACAGTACTGTCCTAATTGAAAATGATATACATCTTAGTGCCGCTGGTAGGATGGCTTATAAATGCTAATCAAATGAAGGAAAATGTATAAATTTATAGAAATAATCTGACAGATGATAATCCTGATACAAAACATATTACAAGCAAGCAGCAAATTTATAGATTTTTGTAGCTTCATTACATTTTTTTTAGTTTTTGGGAACTGCACAGGAATAGCGTCAGGACAAGTTACTTTCCATTCACTACCAATTACAATCTCGATGGAAATCCCAGCTGATAGAACAACAGATATATAGTACTGTATATAGTTACTGTATATGTATTTTTGATATATGCAATCAATGATTGTTTAAAATTTTTAGATGACACACCGTTTAATGTTCAAAGCAAAGGTGATCTCGAATAGGATGAAAACCTGTCGAAGAAAAAAGTTCACACATGAAATGGAATACTTTTTTTTTTATTCATACATACGCAACAATTTCATCTTTCCAACAGTTCAATTTTCACAGCATTTCCAGTTAGCACCCGAATCCAGCAACCCAATACTCCATCACGATGTAGCCTAGTATTCCGCAAATATAGTAATCACAAATTTCGCCGTCGCATGATCAATTTTTTTTCTTCGTCTTCTGGGATCATTATTGTCGGTCGAGAAAGAAATATCTGGGTGTAAATCTGAATGCACGGAAGTGCGAATACAAGCATAAGCGACAAAAACTCTCAGAATTCCAGAAAACCATAAAAATTACAGTACTCTTATTTTTCTCTATCCATGTATTTCCTTTTCTGAGCAGTTGTGCAATTCCGCACGTCGCTTTGACCCGAATCTCCAATTCTTCACGAGCACGATTCTCCCTGGTTCGTCGTCTAAGGCAAGCTGAACTTCTCGCACAATTGCAGTACTTTGCTTGCTTTCGTTTCCTTTTTCCTGCGAAAATCCTGGAAAGTATCTTTTTCAGTACTGCATTTGAAAAAGAACGCGGAAGCTCAGCGAATAAACCGCCTCCACAAAAGCCGGTTGCTGGTTTTGCTCCCGGATTGCTTGTTCGTCGGATCTGAAAATAAAAAAAAGGTGAGCGGGAGAAAGAAACGTTTGAAATCATCGTTGCAAGAATGAAGAAGGAATAACTGATGAAGAATTTGAACATTATACCCAAACTACGAACTTTCATGGTATTTTCGGTTCCTGTCAGGCGCATTTGCAAAAAATAATTTCCTGCGTGGTTCTTGAAGGAATTAAATGCACAAACTAAGCATGAATCCCAAACAATTGAACCGACAACGCGGAGTGCTAAAATAAATTTGATACGGCGATTTAAAAGAAGCAGGGATTCCAACTAAAAATGCCATGCATAAAACCTTGCATGGAGAATTTTTACAGGATTCTTGGTTGAGAGGCTCGACCCCCAGAAGGTAGAATCATATTTTTAAAAGGTTGAGAAATAAAAAAAAATGCACCACAGAAAATCGCGTTATAAAGAGTTTATCTCGACCAAATTTTACATCCACAGCATTTGAATGAGTCCTGGTTCATGGGTAATAAGATATTGTTAAGAGCATGAAATTCTGTCCATGTCCGCGTATGTTCGTAGCTTCACATGGCTTTCCATTCCATTAAATGCTTTTCCCCAAATTCTTAAAATTCCATGAATTCTCAGTGGGTGAATCTAAAGAAAACGAGGACGGACTCAATCTTGACAATTCAACTTAACCATGAAATACTGCTGTATTGTACTTCTTTTGATACGAACTGAGACAAATCGAGCAGCAAAACCGATTTGTCAAACCCATGCTTAGATTTATTGTAACGAATTGGGGCCGAACTCTTATATTTTCTAAGTGGAGTTGATTTTACAATATAAACATTTTTTAGCAGTGAATCATTTCACTTAATGCGATTTGGGTCACTTCTCCTGGCTACCACTAGAGATTCATTCAGTGACTTAATGGGGTCAAGCACCATTAATGTGACCCAGTTTTGGGCCCCCAATCCTTTTTCACTCCACATTTCAAATTAAGTTTAGAGCTGCTCCACATTTTCAGTACTTGGATTCAAAATCCATCAGTATCTGAGGCTAGGTTAGCTGGGGAACTCATCTCAGATTTAAAAGAAAAATGTTTGTCATTCTGATAGAGCAGCTCAATCAACTAATGGAATTCAATTTGTGGCACTGTTTTTATAATTGGATTTATCACATTAAAAATGCATTTTAATTGTTGGAGATGAGTACAGCATGTTGAACAGCACTGAAGTGTTGCCACATGATGGGGCTAGGCAACTAGAAAAAAAAATTGGGAAATGTTGAAAATCTGCTGGAAATATTTTGAA
The DNA here is from genome assembly GCA_905338405.1 of Notodromas monacha. NCBI lineage: Eukaryota > Metazoa > Arthropoda > Ostracoda > Podocopida > Cyprididae > Notodromas > Notodromas monacha. Next base: position 6,441 of record CAJPEX010001912.1, read on the forward strand.
AAGCTGCAAAACTTGTGAACCAACCCTTGTACGTGCCATGCGTGATTCCCTCTCCATTCAACCGCCTCAAAAATTAAAATATTGCATTTTTTTATTCTGCAAATTAAGTCTTCTGGTACTTGGTTCAAAATCATTTGCAAAATTCAAACCCACTGAAGATACATATTAGGTTAGCCCAAGTTTTTTAGAGAAAGATTGTAAGAAATCCCTGTCATATTTGCATGAACACGGTATAAATTAAGGCTTGCAATAATGCTCAAGCCTTATTCACTCAAATAATTGCCCTGGTATTTCTTCAGATGCCCTTTTTCTCCTGTTTTTTTTTTTTTTTTAGAAAGGCCACCTTCTGAAGTCAAACCTCAATTTATTGCCAACATATGTCCTGGCACATTTTGTAGCACTAAATGTAGGGTGGCATTAAATTGGGAGCATTGTAAGAGAGAGAGGATTAGTTGAGGGCTTCTATTGCATGCCTATCTTATTTACAGACTGTTCAGGCCACTCAAGAACAATTCAATCTAGATCTCCATAACTGTAAGACTTCGCCTCAAATGTGTATAAATCCCATTTTTGAGACATCTGCACTGTTATTTGGAGGAATAAGGGAAATGGAAGAGCAATACAAATATAACTACAGTAGATGCTTTTCAGGCAGGAAGTGAATGACCCATTTGGGTTTCCTCAGAAGTTCAGCATTCTTTCAAGTCATTTATCCAGCAATTTAAGGCCCAAAAGATAAACAAAGTACCTTCCTGAAATTTTTCCATAAGCAATGCATTTCCTTGACTCAAAACACTCACAGTTGATTATTTTGTGGGTCCCTTGAGCTTCAACTGGCAGAACTGTATTCAGCTGAATCTCCTCCAAGACCCACTGCCTAATGGAGACTGACCTTAACTAGATGCTAAACAACCATGATTAGAGCATACAAATGTTTACAACTTTACAAGATATAGAAAAAAGCTTCAGAATCATCAGTCACAGGTGGAACCTTGGTATTTAAAGTAAAACAATGAAACACGGCGAGTCCAGGACAGAACAGATCAACTGCATATCGTCAAAAATGAAAAAAAATGTGTTTGGAAACGAAAATCAAACAATAAACATGAGTTTCGAGCCACACGAAGCCCAAACAAAATTCCTTCCACATCTTGTCTTCCGTTCTCTTTCTTGACACGTTCTTTCAACGCCGCTCGCACATCACAACATTCTTTACACGCCAATACTTGTACACAGCTATCGTCGAGGAAACAAATAAAACCAAAAGTTGACCAAAAAAAGCCGCATTCTTCGGCACAAACAATAGGACTTGTAGGAGGACACGAAAAATTAAAACACCCGCAAAATGCCGCAAAAAACTGATAACCTGGAGCTACGCCACGAAAAAAAAGGTGCGAACGAAACTGAGTGACGCCGGCACGCAAGTATAATTATTGCACTCCATTAAAAAAAATTCGTGTGACGAAAAAAAAAAAACGTGGCCCTCTACGAAGAACGGAAAGCAAAACTGGAAATTGAACTGAAATAAATGTGTGAAAACCAATGCGGAGTTTAATTTTTTTTGAGACCACGAGTGACTAAGTACAAGGAATCCACTTCTCGCTTTTTATCCCTTTCTTCCGGAAAGATGCATTCTGTTCCTTCGTGAAATTTCAATTTCTGAATAACTGCTTTAATGCCACGCATGGAAACGTGAAGGAAAAAAAAACGCCTGATCAAGACGAATGAAGAAAATTTTAGAAGAGTGGGTCGCTTCAAATGCCGAGGAAACAAAAACGCACTTGAAAACATTTTCGCGCTTCTTTTTTTTCCATAAAACAAACGAAAAAAGCTCCAAAGCAGTTTTCTTCGTTCTTCGAGTATTTGGCGCAGCGATAAAAAGCAGTTTTCTGGGAGGTGAAACGGAATGGCACTTCGGTCTTGTTCCTTTCTAGATACCGTACTTTACCCTCAAAGTAGATAAAGTAAAAATTTATTCTCTGGCTGACTCTTTCCTTCTTGGAAAAGGTGTAGTTTCCCGCGAATCAAAAAGAGGGATTGCAAAGCTTTGTTTCACAGTTGAGCAAAACGACTAATCTACCGTTCTTCAACGGCACAGAGTTACATTCGATTCAATCCTCAGCATCTTCAATGAAAACAAGATCTTCAAAGAAGACACGTTACGCCCTGGGAAAAATACACCACTTTCCTGAAAGGCAAATATTTTGCATGAATAGATGCGAAATTCAACAGCTCAACAGAAGTTTACTGTGCGTCACTCGAGAAGAAATCATGATGTGAGTAAATTTCCCTTAATTATACGCGAGATCGAATTTTCTTCCAAAATTACTGAATACAAAAATATTTTTAGAACAAGTCTAGATTAAATTTTAAAAACCAGGCAGGATATCGAGGTAGTCCGCAAACTTTTACACTTGGGAAAACCGTTATTTTTGGAAAAAAGTTATTGAATTGAAACGCAGATTCCATTCAAGCAAAAACAACGTGACAAAACAAATGCAACTTAAAAATGCAAATTTTATTCGGTATTGAAAAATTTTTTAGGAGTTTGATGGGCCTCGAACAGAATAAATAATTTTGCACTGCTTCCGACTTTCTTTCACCGAATTGATCACTTCAGTATAAAAACGCCGAGAGAACAAAGGATAATAAAATAAAAAAACATATTTTCACCGAAAATACTATACTATAAGCAGTATAAGGCATCAGATAATGTATGCGTTCACGCAAAATTCAAGAAATTTCTATCGATCCTCAGGGAATCGTTATTTCTGTAAGGGAACGTCCCCGCGGAGTCAAAATCCCACAGGACGAGAACAGTAGTGAATCGAATGTAACACTGCACACAGGTTCATTCTGGAAGCAATTTGCAGAGCTCAAGGAGTTCACTTTCGATATCCTACTTCTATTTTTTTTTTTGGACTGGCTTTCACGAGAAAAAAAAAAAAAAAAAAAAAAAAATTGGGGGGAAGGAGGGGGGNAAAAAAAAAAATAAAAAAAAAAAAAAAAAAAAAAAAAAAGAATTGGGGGAACGGAGGAGAGAGAGGTTTCAAAAGAGACCTTTTTTCTTCTTCTTCTCCATGGTTTCTTTGGAATTGGACTCGAGGGAAAGCCGACGAACGTCTTCCATCGTGATGCCGTAACTCTGCTCCCACTGCAGAACCTCATTCTCGAACGCCTTGCGCCGCTCCTTGAGCTCACGCTCTTGCTGCTCAATATTCGATCGCATGTGCTCATTCTTGTTCTTCAACTCCAGCTCCGAGTTCTTCATCTTCTGCTTCTTCTCCCGCACCTTCATCTCAAACACCTGCTCCATGTCCTGCTCCATCTGCTTCATCTTCACCTCATGCTCCTTCCGCTCCTCCTCCATCTGCGCCAGCGGGTTCTTGTTCGACTTGAGCATGATCGGGTCGTCGGACTTGGAGTCCACACCGGCCAGTTTCCGGCATCGATAGTTCTCATAGTGAACATTGTTGGTCACTTCTCGCAAGTCCATCATGTGCGAACGCACCACCATTTTGCGGAGGGCGACAAAGTCGCAGTGTTCCAGGTTCTCCACGTCCACAGTGCCCCAGGGGTATCGACGACCCCGCACTTTTTTCCCATCCACTTCCAGGACAGTGTTTGAGCCGACAATGGCGAAAGGGACGCGGTCCTTCAGGGGCCGCTGGATTTTACTCTCCTCCTCGTCATCAGAGTCCGGAAAGTCGTAAATTTTGATCTTGTGCTGCCGGATTTCCGTCAGCACTTGAGCCTTGAACTCGTCGCACTCTTCCGGCGTCATCGTATCCGCCTTCCCCACCACCGGAATCACGTTCACCTTCTCGTGAAGCCGCTTCATAAACTCAATGTCCAGGGGCTTGAGTCCATGCCCGGGGGCTACAAAATACAGGCAACAGTGGACTCGCGAATCCGGCACGCATTTCCGGTCGACGCGCGACTCGTTCACCAAAAACTCCTCGTAACGCGCGTCAATGTAATCGATGATGGGCTGCCAACAGTCGGAGTTGTCGACAGCGTCACCGAAACCCGGCGTGTCCACCACAGTCAGGGTCAAGTTGACACCCTTTTCCTTGAGCAGGACCTTGGTGGTCTCCACTTGCACGGTTTTCTTGATCCGCTGCGACGGACCCGGATGATCCTTGGAGTAGACGTCCGCCAGGAACATGGAGTTGATGAGCGTGGACTTGCCCAGGCCAGAGGCGCCGACAACCATCAATGTAAACTCGAATCCCCGCTTCACGGCTTTCCGGTAAACCTGATCCGGCAAGTTGGCAAAGCCGACGAATCCGTCGACCTTTCGGGGCTTTTGCTGCGGCGGTTGTTGCTCCGGCCGCACGCCGTGGCCGCCGCCGCCAGCAGCGCCACCAGACGCCGATTTCCCCAGCTTGTGATCAACGTTCTCCTTGTTGTTTTCTTTGGTGTAGGCCGAGTCTTTCTTGAGAATGGACGGCGGCGGGGGCGACGTTTTCGGCAACAGCCCGGCGTCCACGGGGCCCGAAGTCGGCTTGGACTGCAGGTGTTGACGGAGGGCTTCTTTGGCCACCTGCACGGACTGCGGGCCTCCGTTGGCGGCCACGGGCGACGTCAGCGACTGCGGCCCGACTGGCTCGTCGGGTGTCGAGCAGTGGTTCACCTGCTGGTGTATGCAAGAGAGAAAATAGATCAGAGGGGATACAAAAAGAAGAAGAAAACACAGAAAGAGAGAGTGTCTTCCGTTTGAGCAAAATGGTTCTCAACGAAACGCAGGAAACGATCGTGCACACCGAACTCGTCGCGTAAACATCTTGTCAGGCCTTCTTAAGCCCCCGGAAGGAGCAAAAAATAAACAGTGAAGGCTGGGAATATCTCGGAGATAATATCCACTCAATCACCGTTAATTAATCCCAACTTCACGCATATACAGTATAACAATTATGGATTCGGTATAGTGAATTATCTTTTGATTTATCTCAGTCTTTAGGACGCGGTTTAACAACTTCTCTCAGCTTTTTATAGAAGCGCTGTCATTTCTCATGCTTGAAAACTCTCCCATGATGACCATTCCAAATCAATTGGAAAAGAAGTGAGACTCGCCGACAATATTTTCCTGAGATGAATGAACTAATGCAAACGTTTATAACGAAGAGTCCCTTCGACCCCACAGACCAACTAAAAATATTACGTTTGTATCACAGCAATTTTATCCTGGAAAACTTCTGGGTCGATTAGAAGAAATTAGCACAGTTGTAGTCTAAAAAAGAACCATTTTTACACGAGGGACTACAAAATAATTCCTGCATTTAAAAAGTCGCGCGAAACAAGGACAACCTTCTTCAGATCTCTGTGGCACAAATAAAGAACCAGATGTTAACTTAGTCTCAACATGACCATAAAATCAGACATACTGTAATTCAAAAAAGAACTCGAATCCTAATTATTTTCGAAATCAATTAAGACGATATTACTGAACAAAAATCGTTCTACTTCAGTACTTCCAACTCCGCCTGTTTGTGTTACGATTCATGAAAGTTTTCATGGATAAATCGGGGTCAGTCAAAGAATTCGTCCTATAAATAAGGTTGAAAAAAAAACGAAATTCCCATGGCATTCATGAAATTGTAAAAAAAATGCTGCACATACTATTTGAATGGCGGCTTGAAATTACATCAAATTAGCGAGGACATGAGAAAAAAACCCTTCAGCTGAACCAAAAAATTCTCCACTAACTGAGATTACTATTCCATAGAATGGAATTATACCAGATGGACAATTTCTAAAAATAAAAAAGCATTCCATAACGAGATTGGCTAGGTTCCAAGTAGATGGACTTTTCTTCCGATACTAACTGCTCAGCAGGTCCCAAGGGATGTAGGAAGATGTTACATAAATAAGATAATTTTGATTCTTCTTAATCTTTCGCCAAATTTTTCCAGGATTAAACGACGAAAAGAATAGGTATATCGTAATTGTTTTCTGGACTAAGCAGATCGATGAACAGTTGAATTGCCTTCCATGGTTCCATGTTCGTCTTTTTTATTGTTTCAAATCAATATTTACTAGCGTAATTATCACAGATGCTTCAATGCGACCTTGGAGAACAGCATGAAGTTCTCGGAGAATTGATTGCCGAAAGAAGAAGTGTTCTCCACTACCATACATCTCACTAAATGAACACGTATTTTAAGCCAGAAGAACAACTCGCTTGATTATATACGATAGAAATAAAATTTTCACTGTCAAATAAAAATCATTACACAAATCTGAAGATACAAACTCGACAGCAAACCAAAGAAGCATCGCAGCCCCCTCAGAATGCAATCAACCTCTGCAATACAGTTGAGTAACGGCTGGTGCAAAAATTACTGTCCCCCCAACAACATTGAATCATGTGAGGGGAAAAACACATACGCAGGAAAAAAAAAGAAAAGTTTTGTCAACTGAAACCAAACCATAAGAGGCAAATAAATCCTCCGTCGCTACTCGCGTTGCTACACACGGCAAATGACGCGCGATACCGAGAAGACGTTGTTACATCACGTCATCGCTGCGTTCGTGGAAAGAAAGAAAACATTTGCTTTGGGAACAAGCGCCGAAATAATTGGCGTCAAAAGCTCTCGCGAACTTGAGCATAATACAGTACTGTACTGTGCATACTGCGCTACGATTGGAGGAGATCGACTTGTAAACACCCGCCAGAATAGCGGCGCTTGTACCCAAAGGAAACGCCGCCTTTGTTGAAAGAACTTTGGTTATTTCCGATTTCATCGAGCTTGCAAACAAAGCAATGTTCGAAGATTGCACTCTTTGATTTACGAGGCGCGTCTCATTTGCGATCGCAGTTCTGGCCAAAATTACAACCGCTTTGCGAGAGGAAAACGTTTTCTGAGTTCGAATCATTTTTCCCCCATTTGAAAAATTATTAATCACTTCATCCTGAAGTGATTAAACTTCTTTCTCTGCACTATTTTCATCCTGAGAAACATGACGACATCCCACAGAAACAGAATAAGGTATTTCTATATTGCCACACCTGAAAGTTTGTCCGATACTTTTCGGAAACAGGCAATTACGGGAAAAATTGAGTCCCAATTTTTTTTAAACAATCATTCACAGTTTTACACTGACATTTCGCTCTAAATCATCCAAGTGAATCACTCTAAAGTCACGCATTCTGGAGCGGGTACCATTTGATTATGATGCACTCTCAGTGTTTCCCTCGCATTTCCGGCAGTAAAAATCAAGGGGGAGAGTAATTAAACATTAGGGGGACGAAAAGAAATAATCCGACTGATTCTCCAGGAAGAACTCGCGAATCAAACTGTCCCCGAAGTCCAAGTGACACACTAGATGCGTACTTGAGCAAAAACGCTGAAATGAGACATTCCTCGTATGTTCTATAAACAAATTAATATACTCGTACATAAGCTCACGTCATGCACAATAACTCGCCAATTTGCTCTGATACTCTGTATCATAAAAAGGATTTGCACAACAGTTCACGAACGAGAAAATTTCGCTCGATTCACGTCTAACAGTCAAGCTTTCGCATCACAAGAAGTTACAAAAAAAATAAAAATAAAAACCACGAGCAAGTTAAGACGCTTGGATTTACACTTGAATCATTTCACTTCGCATACAAATGGGCAATAAAATTCAAACGAAGTAAATTCTAAATGGAGAAAAGTGAGGAACCGTCAAAGCATCCACGTCAACTGAGAGACGAGTCGCAAGGCAAGCATTCTGTCAACAAAAAAAACAAGACAAAAATAAACAGGAAAAACTAAAATAAGTTCAACAAACTGAACGAGCAAACGGGACGCCGACAGCGATAAGAAAATCGAGGAATACGGTAACTAGCTTTCCACTAGAAACTAAGGAAGTGAAAAACATGATTTCAAAACCAGCAGTCCAGTCATTTTCAACCTACGTCCGTTGTCACACTCTCAAGAAAGACGGCACAGGACTCACTGCGTCAATCGCACGTTCGTTGTATACGTTCTCGTCCATCGAGTGTGTGTCAAGTCAGTCAGCCGAATGCAAACAGCCCAATATCTCCTCCGATTTTGTTTCTTCTCTCCCACGAACCAAAAAAAAAAACACTATGGAACCGATCGATCGACCAATCAATCAATCATAGACACCCGCACGAAGACCATCATTTCTCGTCCCCACCCACGACGACGACGTATTCCGCAAACAGCGCCCACATACCGCACCAGTGGGTAAGCGGTGCGTGTATTCTTCTGTCGATCGGGTAACGCACACAATAACAATGCCAGTGGTCACGACCAGATGCATTCGAAACAAGGGAATTCATATTAGCGGGTGCCGGGACAATCGGGCGCGCCCCAAAACGGCGCCAAAATGTTAACACATGACAGCGTCATTTGGACACTTCACTGTACTACACTAGACTAGTGTGCAGCGTGGGATGCGTATGATTAAATGTGCGAATGCAACGGGATTTCCATCATCCATACTTATTGAATATGACAAAGATAAATTTTTCCGTGTACCGTAATTAAGCGAATAAAAGCATTCCTCGAATATGAAGCACCCCCGAGATTTTTTGGTGCACAAAATTAAAATTCCATCGATAGACGAATTCAAATACCCACTTCCTATCTTAGTATTCTGACTTTCCAGGAACCTAAAATTTCTGACTTAATTTTGAATTTTTACCCGGAAAGGATAAACGATGTCAAGATAGGGTAAACAAAGGCCATCTTCAACATACACGACGTTTCCGGTCTGCATATTTCACTTCAACATCCTATTACTTGAAAAATATACAGATGAATTTTCTTCACGACGAAATTCAAAGGAATAGAAAGAATCGTTCTTGAGAAAAGTTCGTTGCGGAGAACCCCAATAACATGGAAAGACAACCGTATGGGAACAAAAAAATTATTTTTACGGAGAAAATTGTTATAGACAAGATCTTTCAAGAGAAAGTCCACCCGTGCAATAAATAGTAACACTTATATATCACTGTATTTCAAAAAATTCCGCAATTCATTTCCAATCATTTCGATTGCTCCTGTGACTTGGAAATCGAAAAAAGGGTGCTTACATGTACGCGAATGACATGTACATCACTGTATATGCGAATATTGCAAATACTGTACAGTACTTCAATTTTTTAAACCATAGAAATTGAAAACAGAGACTTACATGATTACATCCGCGCACATTCGCGTGAATACCGTATGTGATGCTTCGGGCAAGCTAAATTTCTTGAACACTGTTCAGTACAAGACCTGTCGCGTAAATCACAAGATGTGACAAGCGCTCAACTGACCGGTTAGGATAATAGAGACGGACACACACAGGCAGACGAAGAGATAGAGAAAAGAAAACGGTATCCAATCCAATTGAATCACGTTAGAATACACTAATTCCACAACCCGATGGAATCACCCTGGGACCAAAGACAGTCTGGAAATGGTGATTCAATAGTGATTCGCATCCTCTCAGACAAAAGATAACACAATCAGGCGCACCGATAACCAGGTGCATTTTCAGACAAGAACAAATGAAAAACTCGGCCGTGACAAGAAAGAAAGGTGGAAAACTTTTTTCTCGAAACCTCCACTCTACAAACGGAAAACTTCAGAAAATTACAGTGGAACCCCGATTACCTGGACATACGATCGGTTACAATGTCCATATAATATTATATTACGAAGAAATAATTTTCAACAATTGAAAAAACTTCAAAATGTACGTCAATAAATATTATCGACATTTACGCAAATATCAGAGAACAAAATGTCGGATGATTAGTCAACCAGCTGGAAATAAGAGCGGCTCAAGTAAATATCCAACAGTTGGCACGCCCCTTCGTTTCCTATCAATATATCGAAATTCTAGAGCAGCAGTTAATCAAACAGGTCTAAAATTACTTGAAAACAACAAATCCCTTCATCACGTTACAATTTTTAAAGCGCACTTCATCCAGCAGATTCCCACAAATATGCGCACCGTCACACACACATCGGAGATATCACTGTTCAACAAAATCAACAAACTTCTTCCAGGAAAAGGAATAAAAAAAATTCTTGACCTGCATGACCGCACGTCAAAATTGACCCACCCGTTTCAAGCGATCTAATAATCAATTGCGAGTATCAGCGCAAATAAAAAGCGTAATTTTAATCACTGTTCGATCTCGCTCGGAAGCTTGAAGTACTCAGCAGATGGAAACGCAATAAAACCTCAACTGGAAATAAGTGGCAGAAGAAAGAATACGGATACTGAAGTACTAGGCACGCAGACACAAGTGCGCCAGGTTTGAAAACAAGGCAACTCGTAAATAATGAATGCTTCTCCATGCACGCATCAATAACGACGAGCTAGTCATTCTTTTCGCATTCCATGAAGAGCGAAGGCATATTTTGGAAGCAATGTGAAATAACCCTGAATCTGATTCACGCAATTGATTTCCACGTCACAGTACGGAACAATTCGCGGAAAAATGTTGAATATCAAACGCAGCATTCTTGTATTACGGATGTTATTTGTAAGTCCGATTCCATTTCTCCGGAATAAATCTCGCGACCGATTTTCAAGACCTGATTTTTTTTTCAAAGAAAAGCAGAAATATCGAATGTTACAGGAAACTCAGAAACTATAACCAGTTACTGCATCCAAGCCCAACTGGCATCAGTTAAAGATTTATAAAACGTTGCTGTCAATCTAGTCCACAAAAAAGCAGAATCAACAAGCAAAACTCGCTGATCGTAAAAATTAATTTTGATTTGATGCTTGTTTTGAGGGTAGAATTAATTTTTAATTCGAGATGCCTGAAATTAACACCGAGGTGTATTTCGGAATGAAATCGGACAAGGACACTTCAGCTAGACTGCTTCAGTACTATAGCACAGTATTTCCGGTACTCGATACTAATACTGTACAGTATCCGTAAATGAAAAACTTTTTCAAAAATTTTGATAATACTCCCGTCGATTTCCACAGATTCGACTATTTATTCCTGTTCCTGGTACGATCTTAATCTTTATAATAATTTCAACAGCTACATTTATTGAAATAAAAAACCTGGAATACAGCGTCAATCGGCACTTTAAGGCATCAATCACCATAGGTCTTTTCCGTAAAAGATAACATCCCAGCAACTTCGAGCGAAAATTTGCACTACATTTACTAAAAATTCGAATTATGAAAACGGTGAAGATCTATGCTGATTCGACACCGCTTTATTTAAATAAAAGATACGAAGAAACAGTATTTCCTTCTTGTTTTTTTCTTTGTTATATCTCTCGCGGCGGAAACGTCCATCGTTGAAACAAAGCACCACGGGACAAGGAAGCGGAAAAAAATCTCGACGAACACAGCTCCACAGTGAATGAACAAGTAGGAAGATTGTTGAACTAGACGGTAACGACGCGGAAATCGTAACACCCTACGGAGTTCTCCGCAATCTCGGTCAGGCACTGACAACTCGAACGAGAATTGAGGGGGGAGGGGGGGATGGGCACCGATTGACCTTTGGGGAGTCGAGTGCTTATATTAAAAAAATTGCTGCTCATCTGAGCAAAAACGAAGAATGAATGAAAATTTGAACTCCTCGTGGGCAACTTACAGAGGTAGGAAACAAAAAAACAAGGGACGGTTCTAATTCTTGCCGGTTATTAAAATTTGTTTTTCTCAAATGCTTTAGTTTCTGAGTTGGATTCCTCGAAACTAAAGCAGAATCATACGAGGGTCTCAGTTTATTCTAGACGAAGTTAATCCAAATAAGGGTGTGACTCGAGAAATTTTGTTCCCCGATTAACACGTCGCGGCGACATCATCATTCAGCAAAAAATAAAAAAAAAGGTCACAGATCAGAACATTTTCGATTTGAACATGTTCACGAGATTTGGGAAATTGACCACAACGAATGTTTAATCGTTTCTTTTGGCACTTAAGTTAAAAGAGCTAAAAGTCTATTTAAAAAAAGCAATGGTGAAAGGTAAACCTCATTTCCTCTCATTCTACGAAGCACTTTCATTGCCTTTTTCTAAACCAATGAGAGAACAAATAAGAACAGCTGCAGGAACATAAATGAAAATTGATACCCAAAAATTGCCACGATCTCCTTCAATTCTACAGGACTCTAAATCACACAAGACTGACAAGAAACAAACCATCACGTTTTACAGAAAATCACGAAACATTTGTCAAAGAATGTCAATGCGAGCGAAAATTCGTCGCGATGACTCGGATTTATGCTGATTTTATTTTATACTTTCACGAACGATGAGGGGGAATAAATTTAGATATTCATTCGCAAGAAGCCCGGAATGAGAGAAGACTCAAGTACAGTACATGATAATCGCCGGGTTCCGACATTTCAATACACGAGACCACAATAGCCTTGGGGTCATCCGAGGGACGCAGTTGGCCCACTTGCTCACTGAACTGAGTCTAAATCACGTGGCTTCACTGGACATCGTAAAAATAATTTCGAAACCGAGGAGAATCCCAAAATTATAGCCAACCCGGGTCGCAAACGTCCACGAGACTGACTCGGAAACTTCAAAAGTGGACAAGATACCATTTCTTCCAGCGATATTCCCCATCGTTTGGGTCACGGTCGTCGTTCTAAACTTCTAATGATAACGTTGGGAGCAGAAGGAAGTTGTGAACTTTCTCAAATATTTCCACATAGGATCAGAATAAGACCCACACTCGATACCGCACCACAGCTACTTCCTTCTGAACACCAGAAGGTGCAAAACAATGCCAACAAAAAACACAAACTACTAATGAACAATTCAAAAACTGATGGACAGTGAAAGGAAAATCTAAGCTGAATATTCAAGCAATGTCTCACTCATTGTGCACATGGTTGATCAATTTTCAAACAAGTAAGACGCAGTGACGTGACCACGTTCAACAAAAGCAAGAGACACTAAGTTAAAACTTTGCACCACAGAGGCAACGAGACGTTGCTCAAAATCAAGTCAATAACACGATTTGAAAAAAAAATTGTAAATTTGCAAGAATTTTTCAATCTGCTACGCGGACTTGATCACTAATCAAAATTCTAGGACAACCAACATACTGCACATCACCAATGCAAAAAAAATTCCAGAATTTACAGCAGCCCGTGTTTCCGTCCGATGTCCAAGCATTTTCTACTTCATTCAACCGCCCTAGATTTTGACCAGCTCGGATCAGCGCGGGACACAGCTAACAACTTTTTTTCTATCATCAGAACTTCCAGTTTCCAACAATCGAAAGGGCCAGGAGGGGGGAGTTTCCTGGTAGAAATCTCTCTCAGATTACATTCGATCGATCTGCTTCCGATTCGAGACATTGTTCGTTCAACAAGCTTGCTGTCGGGTTATCGAGATTAATTTTATTTCCCTTTACTTCTTAATCTCTTTTCCTCGCCCTGTGTGTGCGAACTTCTCAGTCGAGTGCCAATTTTTAGCCTGATTTCCCCCGCGGTATGGATTTCGATATTATCGGCTTGACCCGGTTTCCCAGGTGCACCGTTTTCTCTGTTGCGCTGAACTTTCAACAAATTTTTCAGGACTCGAACGAGTCCACTGAGAAATACATTGTGCTAAGTATGTTGGGTCGTATTTGCTATCAACCAGTAACGATACATGGTTGAACCTCTACAAATCAAATCTTACTGAAGTCAAATGCATCCCTCTGTCGAATTTTTCCGGTACCGGGCTGAATTCCACTGAGAAACAATGCTTGAAAATTTTATAACCTCGAAGGCTTTCCCCCTCAAATCTCCATAACTCGAATTTCGTGTAGGAGTTTTGGCTAATACTTTACTGAAACAGGAACCAGAAAAGCAATTAAAAATTTAATTTGATGCGTTTTGAAAGGAAGTGAAAGACTGATTGGGCAAATGAAGTTAATAAACCCTTACCTTCAACTTCAGCATCCTGTCAATTCAGGAAGCGATTTCAGACTCCGAGTATCACAAATTAAAATTTTCTGCAATTCTTCCTTTTCCCAACAAACATTTTCCATCTTCAACTTTGAAACCTCTCTAACTCGGATTTTTTGCCAGTCCCTTGCAGTTTGACTGCAGAATCACAGAGGAATCATTATCGAAAAATCAAAAATGTTACTCTTCGATCTAGCGATGAAACTTGGAAAAGTTTCAAGGCAATGTGATTCATCTGTTGTAGCTACAAACTGGCTCAAGATTTGCAAGCGTTGTGCGCATGAGCAAAATAAAGGCGCATGAATTAGTAGTTTTATAAGAATTACTCCAAATTTACACGATGAGCTTTAATGTGGGTAGATTATCCGGACAGTGGCTGTCACATGGATGTAAACCTGGATTCCAATTAATTCTGTTTCGTCATTATTGTTCCTTAAACGTGTTTGTTAAAATTCGCTAGTCACAATGAGTTAAGTTACAGTACTTGGAATTATGGACATGTATAAGCAAACGGGATGTTCTGTATGCATCGGAATGTACGAAACTAAGAAAATCACCAGTAATATTTTTTTTTCGAATACTGCAAGAAAATGTCTTTTTCACTAATCAATGTAATTTTGCAACCCGGGCGAATGAAATTGTAGATTTTTTATCGATTCTGCTAACAATAAAAGATCACGTTTCCAATTTCAGTGCTTTTCCCAATATAAATACGACACTTCGTTGCACGATTTTTATTTGCGTATTTTGATTTGAGACATATTTATAGTCGCCCGCATTTCCGCCTGGTGCCAAAATGTTACCAACTTCAAGCAATCGTAAAAGATTTTTTGCTGCACGGAAGTACGCGAAACATTTTGCGATCTTTTTCAGCAAAATTTAGTTTCTGACTATCGAAAAGACCTCAAGGGAGGGTTTCCTCGTGTATCTCACTGGCTATTCCAATCAATCAGTCCAGGAAACTGAGTATGGTGCGATATGCTCATTTCCTGTTTCCTCGTGAAATATTCAACATTGGCAAACGTTTGACAAAGTCGGAAAAATGTCAATAAGTTCACTTTTGGTTTATTCAGAAAACATTATTTGGGAGCCCCTAGAGACTGCTCTTAAAATCCCTAAAACATAAAAGCGAATCAATCAAGTTGATCTGATTTCCTCATGGTACATTCAATTCAATATTTACGGATAATAATTTTTAGCAGCGGTCAGAAAAACTTGAAATATAAAAAAGTATAACTTTTGTTAATCCCTATCCATCAATGCCGAAGGACTCGAGCAAAATAACCACTTGAAAGACAGAACACAAAAACCACGCTCGTACTTGATTCGGTCTTCAATTCATAACATTCCCGTATGAATTCGATTCACGAAACCATCAAACTTTGACGATTCGATCGGGAACAGAAGTACACCACAAAGAAGGGGAAAAAAACACAACACTTACGTGATTTGAAACAGGGACGGTGCTCATACTGGCGGACGATTGCGCGGACGTAGAATGGCTCACACTGTTCGACGAAGAATGCGAAAAGGTCTCGTTTTTGAAAAACATTTCCCTTTTGCTCTGCAACGCCGTTCTCCTACTGTTGAGGAGATCCGTTCCTTTCGTCGTAGCCATAAATGAGCGTGAGAAGTTCAGAGCGTACGTTTGCACACTTGCGTATCACCGTCGACGCCACCTCGACCACCACCAATAGCGGGTTGTGAAAGAGAATACAGACGCTCGGCTCTGACCCGCAAACACACAGTGATCCGAAGTCAACACGGGTATTCCTTTACTTCACTTCACGCGACGCACACCTCTATCGCGGCACACCTTCCATCCCGAACGATAGCTGCTATGCCTGAGCCAAGGTCTAAATCCTGTTCCGCAATCATGGAAAAGATGCGTGAGTCATTCAACTTCGAATGCTTCTCGGCATCACCTGCAACGGAGAAATAGAGAGAGAAACTAGGAAAACTTTCCTCCGAGCGCAACACACATGCACACTTATTTACACACAGAGAATGGGACACCGCGACAATGTGAACCCAACTTCACACCAAATGACAAGACTCCCAAGTATCCCAACACAGCTCGCTTCCGTGTTTCAACCTTCATTCAGCAAAGATGGATTACGCATAGGCTGCACATGTTGAATCACAAACATAAACTTGCCTTAAATGACTGCGTGATCTCTACCATTACCTTCCATGTTTCCCGAAAAAACATTCATTATTTTTTTCTAAGAAGTCCTGGCCCAACCTTTCTACAGTTCCTGTGACTAAATACTACCTGTTGAACTGCACACTGCATGCATATCGGGGATTTGGAGCTTAATATTAATTTCGTGGAAGTTCGCGATAAAAAAATACGATATTCAGGGTTTCAACATGAATTTAACTGACTGGTTTTCTGTAATTCCAAAGTCTGACTTCATGGATCTGATTCCACTGTAGAATATACCCTAGTATTTGGTGCATGGACTCTCTCTACAAAGAACTTCGATGGACCAAAAAACAAATTCGTTGTACAGTGCTGAGACTTTCGTTGCAGAGAACCACTATAAAATGGGGAGAGATCCTGATGAAAGTATGAAACCAAAAAAATTATTATAAGTACAGTAAAGAAAAAATATCGCTATACGGAAAAAAACATTGTTATTGACAAGATCGTTGAATTTGTTTTACAAAGGGGCCACCTGTATTCCTGCAGCATGAATTTATTTTGAAAAAATTTGGCCCCCTTTACTCTCAATTAGTGTTAACACAGTAACCTGAAAAGCCGCAAATTCAGATAACCTACTTGAAGAATCAGTCAGTAAAAGCTAGAGAAAAACCTTTAGAGATTTGATGCGGGTTCACACTAGACAAGCATATGAATGCAGGGTCGAATTCAACACTGAAAATGAACAAATAAATCCTCAAAATATGTGCACGCTTCACAACCTCCAGCAAATAATCTCCGTATGCGGACCACACGCCGCACACCACTGCAACACGCACCGAGGTACGAAGCGGCGCGAGTGGGACTGGCAAAAACACCGCCGCGGCGCTGGGTGTGTGCTCGCGGGCTCTCTCTCTCTCCCTGATGTCTTGCCCCATTGCCCTGCTGGCGGCAGAATACTGTATGTACAGAACAGGAATGAACATGGAAAAGGGAGTACGTAAAAGGGCGTCCTGGCGGCGCTATTCTACTGGATGAGACCCACCTCTGATTTGATAGCGCGCCGCCATGACACTTCACACGCGACATCTACTGACAATACACAGAATAGCATGAAATTAAAACTCATCTCCCCATTCCAACTCCACATCTAACAAATCCTCACTGTCCTAGTACAGAACCTGGGTAACAAACCACTTGTTAGAGATGGAACTGTTTCATCATGATTACACTGTAGCCAGTCCCATTGAAAATATTGTATGTTTTAATATGGTTTCAGTGTGGAATTCATAAATCATTGCTGGGAATGGCTTATTCAAGAGAGAAAATTAATGTAGCATTAACCCGCATACAGCATCATAATTGTGAGGCCAAATCTTGCTGGAGCTGAACTCTTTGCCACTGTGCCCCCCACCCCCTCTTGTCCTGCACCATACACTCTTCCTCCTGTGGTTGTGCATGAGTGACTTCAAGAATCAGGAATAAATCCCTTATGCAGAAATTGGTGTAGCTAGTTTACTTTTTGTAAGAAAATTTGTTTGTCCATGAGCCGCCTTCACAGCCACCACATGCAGCTGTGAAAATTATTTATTGACAGCTGCCTTCACAGCCACATGTGGCAGCTGTTGATGAAAATGGTAGAATTACCTTGGAAGACCTGGAGGCAACCCTTGGAATTAATGCCACGTTGATTTCAATAATTCTGAGGGGAAAACTGGGCTACAAAAGAACTGAAGGAAGGGCACCTCATCTTTTTAGTGGAGAGCAAAACTGTGCCAAGGTGAATTTTGCAAAACATTAAACAATTGTCAAACAGGGCTGATTTTTTTTGGTGCGCCAAAGAATATGTTTTCCCTAAAGAATAATTTTTTTTCAGCTCAATTAGATGCCATTTCAATTTCCATTCTGAGAACTTTTGTTAGAACCCTCGTATACATTTAAAACATGTTTTAATTTTCCCTCACCTGCTGCTACTGCTTTGTGAGATTGGCACAATGAATACAGGTGGACTCTCTGTACAACAAACAATCTTGTATACAATGATATATTCTGTATAATGATTTTTGCGTCCCATGGGTTGTCTCTCTGTGCTATGAGGGCTCTCTGCACAAACAAAGAAAAATTCTAGTCATTGAATCTTCTTGTAAAGAGTTCACCAATTACACATCATGGCTGTATATGCAGTGCTTAGTAGGAAACAATTTGTCTTTTCAATTGTATTGTAGCAAAAAAGACCACCCCTCCCATTTGGTGGGTCAATCTATCAGGCCCCCAACCAGAAAAATATGAAGGACCACTAACTGGGCCCCAAAAAATATCATTTAATTCTTGGACCCCAGCAGGGATTAGGGCTTCTAAGGAACAAGTACAGTATTTCAGGACTTCTACGTGGCAGTTTTTTCTTGGTTTTTTGTAAACATTTTTATTCTGTGCCCAACACAAAGAAAGAGTTCCACTTGAAAATAATCATTATGTCAAGGCTTGCTCATTTTACTCCATTAAGGTGAGGTACAATGAAAATACTAGTCTTGTTTTTTGCTTTATCTGTGCAATAAATTACACCAAATTTTTTTTTCAATTATGTTCTCAAATACAATAGTTTTTTATTACTGTATTCTGTTCCTTAAAAATTATTTCTGAAAAAAATATAAGGCCTACTACCTGACAGGATGTATTTGTTTGGACGTTGGAAAGCCCTGCTGCAAGATGCAGAACTTTCAATATGTTGGTTAAGGTGATTTTATAAAAAAAAATCTGGTCTGCACCGTCTGCCATAATTTCAAAGGATAAGGGTGAAATTGAAGGTGTTTTTTTTCTTTCGAGAGAATGTTTTTATTTTTCACACATAATTCCTCAATCATATTTCCTTTTTTGCATTTGTCTATCATTGGGATGGATTTGAAACATATCAGTGCAGTCCACTTTCAATTCAGCGACGGACATCATCTCAGTGATTTTACGTTAATAGAACTTCCGCACCTTTTATTTAGTGCTCTCCATTCTGATCAGAATTTCAATTAGAAGCACATTTTCACTTATGACTGCTCATCTAGAATCAAATCATGATAAAGTCAAACCGTATTAAACCGCCAACATTCCTGCAGCACGATTTTGGCAGTTTAAGAGGGGTGGCAGTTCATCAACGTAGTACTAAAAAGAGGCCAGTCCAATTGCCTACCTCCTTCCCCAAAGGAAAACCAAAGCCTGCATATTAACTTAAATTGAAACAATATTGTTTTAAATTTGTATGTAGGTGGGGTCAAACGTTTCTGCCTGGACCTGATCATATCTTGAGCTCCTTTCGGACCTTTTCCCCCATCCAAAATTACTGAGAGCTTCTTCTCTTTATTTTTATAACCTGCAGGGTGGAAGGGCACAGGAGCTGTACAAGTGATGTACAGTACCAGTTTCCCACAGCATTTGCGCAGTCTCAACTCTGAGAGAGTTCCAAATTGCCATTTACTACAACTTTATCTGTTGTGGACAAAAGCCACTTGCTACAAGTCATTTCTAAAACTTTTGTCATTAAAAATAGGACATTGAAGTGGTCGTAGAGGTCGCTCCTGCTTCACGTACGAGCGGTCTCGGGAGGGTTTCCTCATATCGGAGCGCCGAAAAAGTCGCCGATTTTTCGCACTATTCCTCACAACACTCCAACCACCGAAATCAATCAACAGTCTTGATTTGATGAAGGAATAAGCCCGGGATCACCGTCACAAGCCGTTAAACCACCTCATACTTCCAGATTTATCCCGAAAAATGAAGATATTACAGCACTTACTAACGCAGATTTCTATCGTACTCCAACAAGGGCAAGAGGGATTCCAACAATTTTTTCTCGTATGCGGAACGCAACAATTGATTGATGCGAAAATACAACTCCTATTCCTCAAGAAAATAAAGAAAGAAACGGAATTGAAACACCGATGTGGTCCTTCCGTGAAGGCCGATAGCCCAATGCGGTAAGTCACACAGGTGCTGGGCATTGTATGCCTACCAGTGAGCTAGAATCATAGATGCTTCGGTGAACTGATTTGTTTAAAGTAAAACAATTACTTGAGTCAGAGAGATTCGACAGCTTCTCGCTTGCCCAGACTGCAACGGTTATCAAGTACTGTGCAGCGTTGGATTTGTATATCTCAGAAATCTCATCCTCCGAAATGATTAAAAACTGACCCACTGGGGAACAGGTTCACCTTTAATTAATGCATTAACACACCCAGATCTTTCATCATCAGATTTGGAGCGGCTACCCCTCGAATAATCAACTGAGCAGTTTCCTATACTGATATATCCGAAAATGGAGGCACTGTTCAAAAGAACAGCACCATCGAATATTATTCCAACTTGCCACGCACATTCAGCAAATCAGGAACACGAACTCCACTCAATATACAGTAATATACATCCCACTTTTTGTTGAATGAAACCGTACGTCCCGCAGTTAACGTCGGGATGCCGGCAAAAATATCCGTAACCGTCAACGGAGATCTCAATGCACTATCACGGAACAGCTGGCAATATTCCGGAACAATTTCTTCCCAAAAAAGCAGAAACACAATAAATTCATTTCCAAAATTATTTTCAAAATTAACTCTCACACCCGAGTTTAAACCCGCCAAACAGCATTTCACAGTTCTATTCAAATTCAAAAATCGATTCTGCTCTTCCGACGATTCCCAGAGCGAGCGTGGGACATAAATTGTTTGCGGTGGGACGAACATCGGGTAAACCATGTTCAAATTTAGTTTGTGTAGATGTCGCTAAAACCACCCCAGCTAAATAATCATTCAATATCATCTACCTACTGTATTAAAAGAAAGCAACAAAATTCGAAGAAATTTTTTTATTTCGCCTTAGTTTTTTATCGAACACATTTTGAGGACTGCTTCAGCATAACCAATTAATACGCCTATGCAATGCATACGCTCTGAATTAAAAAAAATTCAGATGAAAACCACCCATCACCTTCGAAACCTTTTCCGAGCTTGGTTATACTGTATATCCTACAGTATAGTAATGTATGCATAAAATATACTGTACTTCAAGCCTGCAAGCTTCAACCCATACTTAAAAAAAATCGGATCAAAATTAATTTATGATACCCTTTTGAGCATGAGAAAGTGTGGAAAACATATTTAGTGCGTTGCATCTAAAATAAGCGATGGGATATTGGGATTTTCCAATAATGAAACACTTGCAAAAAATTAAATTACTAGTATGTTTCACACGTGGACTCAATTAAGGACGATCCAATCAGTAAAGTTACGTGCCAATCATGATTAACACTGCAGTTGCTGAAAATGTATGAGTTTTTCTTCGTTCTTTGTGCCACGCAGTAACTTATATGATGGAGCATGTCTGCATGGGGATGCCTGATTAACCGTAGCAGTAAAATCAGGGAACTGCTTTTTGACATTGGTTTTGAACAATGGATTGTACAATTCAAGTGGCAATCCCAAAAATTTAGAAGCAACAGAAAATATCTTTCCTTTATTTTTAAAAATAAGATCCATTGAAAATACCCAAAAAACCACAAATATCAGAGAAAAATATTTCGGTTCTTCACTGCAATGGACATAAATATACATTTAATTGTGATTAAAAACACCAGTGCAACGATTTTTGATAATACCCTCATAATTTTATATTTGAACAATCAGGATGTGACAAGCGCTGCCTGGAATACAACAACAACAAAATTGTGAAGAAAAAGAGGCGGTAAAAACTTTGAAATTTTTCATTGAACGACGAAGAATAGTGCTTCAAGTCCCCAATCTTCGGAAGCTCAAGTAAATTCGAAAAAGCTAAGTATGTTTTCAAAAGTTCAAGATTTCACACGATGAGTTATTCAAGATCTCAGAGCAGTATTCTCATCAATATTCAAACCTGCATACGGCACCGTATATGCAACCGAATGTTTTAGTTTTCCTAATAGATTTTTGTGCTTCTAGCACCGCGTGTTTTTGAACACGCGTTTTATTAGCTCTCTAATAAAACAAGGTTCATTCTGTTCGTATTTTTTATGAAGTTCCCACAAATAGTAAAAGACAAAATAAATGTCTTACTGGCCTTACATGCCAATGTACACTCCACATCATTTATGTTTTCACTGAGGTCTTAGGATGAAGGAGAATAAGAAATGCATTCCGATTTATTGTTCTTCCTTAGGACCGACCTCTAGGAATTTACTACAAAGCTCAAACCTGAGAAGCAACGAATGTGATCGTGACAGATATGTTATTGAGATCTGATACGTTCGTGGTCGGATGATATTTTCTGGAAAAATAAAAAGCCGAGTACAGTAACTGGGAGATAACATATAATAACATTATAACATTTTTATTTCTGTTTGATGAGCCTCCACTTGAGCACATTTTCTCATCACATACCACAGTCAGGTAGGATCAAAGACAGAATACAAAATGGACGGAAGCAGAAACAAATATAATCTAATGAGGCATAAGTGGAATAAAATTTAATTCTGAAGAAAGAAACCTATAGGGGTTTCTAAATTTTCACTTATTGGGACTCCGTCAAAACTAGTGAAAATGTTACAGGGACAAAGAAATTAAAATTTATTGGGGCGTCTTGCATTAAATATGGCTGGAAAAATAGTGCTGATTAAAAAAAAAGTTGAGCCTGTACTTTTATTAGAAATTTGAAAGGAAAAGCTAATCAGGATTACCATAGCACATAATGGGCTAGAAGTATTCAAGTACAGTAATTTGAATCTGCATTTTCAAAGCAATTGAAAGTTTTATATGTATATATATGTGTGTGTGTGTGTGTGCTTGTGTGCCCGCCTCGTTTTTTCGCGTCTTTCATGAATTCCAGCTGCAATTCTCGGATTCGATTTTCTTTGTGATACTTTATCCTGCTATCTCTCGTTCGATATGAAAAATAAACTCGAAAATGATCAAGGAGACGGCAGCCGAAGTCCGTGCTTTCGGGAGAGAAATCAGGAAAATCCACGGCCTGAAAGTTTCGGAAAAAAAATAAGTGGCAACTAAAGAAGTAAAAAATAAGTAGCGATCAGTTCAACAGCGTACTGACTACTGAGAAGCCCCATGCGCGAGCTGTGCTGGTCGATGTGACTTATTGCTGAACAGAGAACTATAGTGATTCGAAACCCCTCAAGTGCACTTTCTCGCCATGTCGCAAATAGGATTGCTCTAATACGTTTCTTATAAACAACTCAGTCTTAAGTCATCCCTTGGGAGAATATTCCGGTGAACTGCAGGGAACAGTTACGTACTGCAGCAGTGGGATCCCCGCTGTGGTGCGAAGACGACCACGCATTTCACTGTTCTGGAAATTTCCAAAATATTTTCGACGAAGTCTTTCGAACGAAGCAGAAACTCATCTTTGCGACTTTCATCACCTACGTGAGTACGTTAGGAAGACGGTGTTTTCAAAGATTGCAGGAATAAAAAATTAATTTTTCACGGAACCAGCGTGAGCATCGTTATAATTAACAGCAAAAATACGCTCACATAAATGAACCGCAGCGAATTAAAACTAATAAGTTCGAGATTATTTTTCAAAGCGATAGTAGAAAAAAACCCCAAAATAAAGATACAGTAATGTATTTTACCCCGGACTTCGCGGGATTTTCTTGCGATGTATCTATATTTAAGAATACTGTAGAGTAATCATCTATTTATCAGCGAATTGGCATCATCCTCAAGTATACGAAGTGCTGGCTGCATGTGAAAGACAGCTTGAAATGTTCCAAACAATCTTATGGATCTTATCGTATCTTTTGGCCTGATCATTTAAGAAATATTGAGGCTTTTATTGTAGTCCTATCCTTTTCGTTTCTATTTATCGGTTGTCGTGTGGGAGGACAATCCAAGCGCGTTCCAGATTTTTGTCCGCTCGGCTGCTTAGAATTTTTGCGCTGCCTTGCTTTTACCTGTTGCTGTTTTAATTTTTCTTTCAACCTTATTCGCGTGATTCATTTCCTGCATATGGTTTCAACTCGGAGCATCGTCACTTTATATACGTGCGATGCAACAAATTAATTCATTTCACACGCACGCATAATAGAGGCCATGCTCATTCAGATGCTTGAAGTCCTGTATATAGAAGTGAACACATACGAAAGAACTCGCCATCACGGCTGGATGAGATAATCGAACAAAGTTCGTCGTGATTTTCATCAATCAAATTTATTGACGTGAAAAAATTGCAACCCACCATGCTTGTAAAAATAGATGAGAAAGAAAGCTTCAAGTAATGTACTGTATACAGTACTGTACATCTTCATGAAAAAAATGTTGACTTCTGGGAGTCGAAATGCAAGGGCATCAAAGCAAGTATATAGGCCAACGAATTCGATTTACTAACTCTAAAACGTCATTCTGAATTGCTGAAACTGAAATAAACAACACATGAAAATAAACACTGACCACATGCACCTGCATGAGCACAAAATGCAGGTACAGTACCATGTCCATGTAGATGCGCTTTAGGCTTTTTTAATGAATACAAAATCATGATGATGATTGTCAAGACCATGCGCGAATGTATTTAAGCCACACTAAACTATTAAGAATCGGATCTCTTAAAAAAGTTAACTGTATTTTGAGGACGCGATTCTTTGTGTATTAGCTACTCTTCCAGCAGTGAAGCACGAGGTTATTGCGTGATGAAGCATTTATTATATACCCAAGTGCAGCAGCACTTGAATACTGACACTCGGTAGATGTATAAATAGTCGTGCACATATAGGGTACGGTAGTCTGAAAACCATTCTACAGTACAGTACTGTATTTCTTCCGATCTCTTCCCAAGGACAGTATATATAGCTCGAAACATGTTCGAAAACCTGAAGCGTCAACTGATGGCGAGGCACAAATACGCCCATGTTGATGAGCCGATTTTATCATGTGCATGGAAAGCAACGCTGACGGAATCTTTGACAGACCGATCAAAACATCAATCCCTTCATTCTGAGGAAACGTGCTCCGATTGCGCTTTGAAAAAACCGCGAAAACAGAGCGATCGCCGTCGGAGTCACGGCATTCAAAGAGTTGCCAACGTGGCTCAGACGAGTGCCGATGCACTCCCCAGATCGAAATCGTTCCGGGAAACTATTCTAAGGTACGATAACCAACGAGGACAAAAGGACTGTGATGCTACCACCACATATGAAGATCCGACCCGGAACCTGCATGTACCAATGGCACCAAAGCTAGCGAGAAAGAAATTTCCCATGGTTCCATGCAGGAATGAGAGTCCGGATCCCATGTTCGCTTCGCATTTGCCCAAGGTTCCTTTGTCTCCACACAACAGAATCTCGCGTTGAAAAGTTGTGATATGAACAGTCTACATACCATCAAGAACTTTTGTTTTTGCTGCAGACTAAATCTTAAATTTGATGGGCACATGATGATGTGAGCGTTTCAGATGCTCCGTTGCGAGACCTCAGAAGCACGCGTGTGTGTGTTTTCTTTTAATATTTTACATGAACGAGCACGACATCTTATAGCGTATGCGAGGAACTCCGGATACGATTTTGAACGTCACTTTCTGAAAAACGACGCGCGTTTGATTCATTTTCAACTGAAGGCTAACCTTTTTCTAGATTTCCTCCATCATGCAGAATAAAAGACACTCGAACGCGACGTCCGACGTGAATTAACCAGATGTACGGATAAATCTGCTTTATCGCCCGATGGTACCAATCCTCCGATTTGATTAGATAATTAAAAGGTTTTGGTGATTTTGCTCAAAATTTGAAAACATAAAATGGTTTTACCTTAAAAAATTACCCATAAGCAATTTGAGCACGACAATAAGCACCCCTTTTTACATTAATGAGAAGATTGTTCCGATAATACTCTATAAATCCAACCTCAGACACAGAAATACAACAAAAATAACCAAAGTTTACTTGATTATCTTACTTCGTACAAATGTCACCAAGTGGAAAAATTCGGGATCTTCTGCAATGGGGAACTCCGAAAATGTAAGTTAGAATATAAAATGAACAGATTAGGGTTAAGCCTTTAAGAATAGCACGAGTTCTTTTCAAGATCATTTTTTATACTTTTAGCAGTGCTTCTGGCACATGCCTGATCAATTTAAAATGCATGGGCTCTTTCATTGCATTATGATTCATCTCAGCATTCTTTCATTTGAATTCCCCAATCATGTTCAGACATTGGACTGGAATATAAAAATCAAATTTGTTTCAAAAATTAAATGTTTGCCCGACAGAAAAGAATCAAGAACGAAATCTTCTACCACAACATTATAAAAAATGGACACTCCCAATGAACGACAGCTTCAGTCAATAATTTAATCATTCCGTGCACCTTCCAATCCACAACAACGTAACTTTGGTTAAATATGCGCTACCGGAACGATGAATTTCGTACGTCATCCGCGTAGACGACTAACGCGAAAAAGCACAACCTGCAACACCGTACTTAATCACTTCACCGTGTACCCAAAGTCTCAATGAGAAAACTTAGCGATTCAAGTTTAAGAGCAAAGAAAATAAAACTCTCGATTATCACAATTCACTCCGTGCGAACCATCACCACAGGCCGAAAAACTCCCTTGAATAACTAGCACTTTCAGCGAAAACGCAAGCGGGTGCTAACCGAGATCAAAATCCAAGTACAATCCATGTCATGAACGTAATCAACGCAGGAGAAAAAATGACGTATGACGACCAAATCGCGAATTGGTATTTTTCATCACCCGAGAAAGTGCAAAATGATCGAACCCTCGTGCAAGAAGAAAAATTGCGCGGTGGCAACTTGATTTTTTCATCAGGCTTCTTGCGTTTCTGGTTCCACTTCCACTTTTGGCTTGGTTTCAAATTGTTCCGCAACAGATGTCTTACGTTCTTTTGGAGAGTCGATCTTTGCTGATTTCACCTTCTCCCCAAGGTTCAGTTGCATGTGGTATTTGTAAATATTTTCCGTACTCTCGATCACCCCTGAGATTAATCAAATTAAGCGTCAATGGATTGAAAGATACAAAATTTTGAACGATGTACAGTACTTTCAAAACTTGGCCATCTGCATAACTAGACGAATCTCACCTGCATCCAGATGAAAAGTTCTACCCTTGATTCCTGCCTCTTTCGGGGGCGGAGAAAGCCAGTTATACACGGATCCAACAAGGGGCACGTGTCTCAAAATACCTTCCTGCCAAATCTTTTCTTCGTTTTCTTTTTTCAACGCAGTTTCCGCTGCGACAATCCCTGAATGGGTAGAGGAAAAAGGAAAGTCAGCACTGTACATGTTTTTAGGGCTGCCTAGCATAAAAAATTAAATTTGAATGCGTCCATGGCTGAAAATTCAGTTTGATTTCATGCTCAAGCCATGTTACACATCACCCCCGGCTTGATCTAATACTCAAGTCGCACTTCATCTGACTGAATATGTAAGTCATGCAGGATCTTCTTAGTATACTACTCAACTTGTCAACCCACCTGAAGAACCAAGTAACCTAAGCAAGTACCGTAACATGAAAAATTCCAGTCTTTCAACATGATGTGAGTGCAGATAGAAGAGAACTTCAAAATGAAAGCACTTTGGGAAGAAGCTGAAACGAGGAAAACATTTATTTTACCTTGTCTCACAACGTCAGCCATGCTTTCCACGAACTGTGACGAGTCCTCAATGTCTTCAGCAGTTTGTAGCACAACGTCGACAAGCTCATCCACGTCAGCACCATCCATCACCATTCCAAATCGGACGCAAACCAGACCATCGTCTCCAGTACCTAAAATATGAATGCGATCAAACGCGTCAAAAACATGCTCATTTTTCTTACACGGGGAGAGAAAAAGGGAAAATTACCTTTAGAAAAAGCTGGATCTGTTCCTCGCAACTGCACTACCAATTCGATGTTCAATTTTTCGATTTCTTGTCTTTCGGCATCCAATAAGTCGCACAACTTCCTTGTCATCAGCACTTCACCATCTTCGTTTAATTCAAGAATCTCGTCTCCATTTTCACTTGCTGCCAGACTCTTGCCCGAAGTCAGAAATTTCTTTGGGATATATCGCACTGCCCCCAATCCAGCCCAACCTTTCACATCAACCACCTGAAATCTCCGGCTGAGTTTCACGACTGCAAGAAATTTTTCCCGATGTCCAACAGTAGCATCCAGAACAAGCTAAAAAAAAAGGAAAACATGGTAAGCTTTGCATCGATGGAGAAAAATTTCTTAGTGGATTTCCACAAGAAAAAACCTAAATTAGTGTTCAGAAGCATGCATCATTACCAATTGCTGTTGCAAGTGGTCGCAGAAATTTTCCACACTGGCACTTATTTCATCATTTTCTGGCAATGGGGGATCACCAGAATCTCCGAAACGATGAGCATAATCAAAAGGCATGAACTGCAAGGCCACTCCAACGTCTTCAGAATGTAAAGCATCGATGAGCAGGTTATGCGCGTTTCCGTAATCCTTCTTCAAAATTTGTGCGAGCTAAAAACAAACAGTTACTTACAGTGAGATTTGTAAAGCTTCCGACAATTGGACAAAACAGAGATAATACGCACCCACGAATTGAAATTATCGCAGTAGGCGTCATTGTGCTTCATTTCACCAGCTACAGGAACATACTTGAACGTAACAGCAGGAACCAACTTGGTGAACAAGCTCTGGGCAGATTATAGAATGATAAATTTCCACTACTGTAAAAGCAAAATGCATGACATGCTCACCTGGATGCCCAACGGACGAGAAAGAATACTATCCAAGTCTGCCGTGAAATCGTTTCCAATTGATGCCGGCGACTGCAATTGAATCAAGTATAATACATTTTTTGCCTGCCCTGATACAAACTTTGAATTACCAGTACGCGTAATTGAGGCATTTCCTTCAGCCTAGAAACAAGCTCCAGAATGAATCTGAAAGGCACACGAAGTCTTTCGACAACTCCATTTATTCCAGCATTTGCCAAAGTAGTCCAAAGCGGGAGACAAGCCAGTTTCAGTAGCATGTTGACGGAGTTCAATCCACTTGCTTGCACAACTTTTGCATCAAGCAGTCGGTAAAGCGTCTTATCCGAAGTTTAAGATTCACATTTAAAATCATTGAATGCACGCTCAATTTACGACGATACACTCACGACATTTGGTAAAGCCGGGATGCGCAGCCAGGATGATGGAGAAACTGATATGCTATCAGCAAATGATTCAACGGTCACATTTGTTGATGAAGACAGGGGCAAGGCAGCAAGACAACTACCCTCCACATGCAACCAAAGTCCGTATTTTCGGCAGATTTCCAGACAAGAAACCAAATCATCAACGTGCCCCAATGCAGGAGTACCTTGAAAATGTTGCGAAGAACAAGATGAAGTGGAACGACATAAAAGTCAAACAAATTATATAATTATTCATGGAACAAGACAGTGCGATGCTTATTTGAATATGTAACATCAATCGAAAGGCGCACCACCATTCGAGCCTCCAAAATGGAGAACGTTTGCTTGGAGATATAAGACATTCAGCAATGTCAATTAATTTACTGAAGGAAACTATTGACTCCCTTCATTCAAATCACTACTGAAAGGTTTCAACGGAAATTATGATTCTAACTACAATATTCAATTTTTGAACTGAAGTCCGCGAAAATCATTTGATAAATTGAACTTCAGACTTGATCCCCGTTCAAGTTATAATGCTGTCATTAACTGTTGTAAATATCCGACTCATTAAACTCCTGTACACACTTCACGTTCGAAGATTCCGAAGAAATCTTGTAGCTAGAGCGAGTAACCAACAAAGAATTCATAGGGCATCTTCACTATACGTGAAACTAACCTGCATAAGCTAAAACAATTAAAGGGGTACGTTTTGCG
Organism: Notodromas monacha; assembly: GCA_905338405.1. Lineage (NCBI taxonomy): Eukaryota > Metazoa > Arthropoda > Ostracoda > Podocopida > Cyprididae > Notodromas > Notodromas monacha. Next base: position 36,327 of record CAJPEX010001912.1, read on the forward strand.
GCTTCATCCTTCTTGATTTCTTCCTCTAGACACGTCAAGTCTACAGCATGATCGACAGTAGCGTCCCCATCAGTAGTTGTCAAGGATTTTGTGGGAACCACGGTCAAACAGGTAGATGGAAGACCAAGTTGAGAGCACACGTATTGGCCAATTCCGATACGGGATGCAGAGCTCACATAGATTACTGGGGGACTATCAATAATAGCTTCAAATCCTTTCGTCTTGTACTCCGGGTATTTCGAGTGCATGAGCATCCGGGAAATCCGCAGAAGACCTTCTCGAGAGTCTTCATGAAAAAAAGAGCTCGCAGATCGATACCTGTAAAGCACATCCAGCAGGGATCAAGTAATATTTCAAATCAGCGTTAATTCGATTTCGTTTACGCGACAAAGATCTAAAAAAAATACTTTACTTGAACAATCGACTGGTCCATATAGCTGCATCCGAATAAATCCTCGAAATCGTCTTGGATAAGGCATTCGGCGGCTGCAGGGTCATCTGGGCAGCAACAGCATGAGAGGTGATGGCAACCATCGCAAGAGAGTCATGTGCTAGTCGCGCACTCCCTCCTCCGGAAGCCAACACAACTTCCTGCATATGTACTTGATGAGTCGGGGAATGCGTAAATAACAGAATTGCATGATACTCACCTTAACATTAGAAAATACATCTTCAGCTGAATATCCTTGCTGCGGCAAGGCTGATCCAAATATGGAGTTACTATCTCTGGACGCAGTTTCAGATCCATGTTCACTGGATGAGTCTAGGTCGAACTTCTCCAGGCCTCTCGTAACATGCTCAATATTGTCTGCGATCATTTCAAAGCTATTCAGTTCAGCCTGTAAAAGAGCAACGGCGCAAATATTATGCGAGTCTTCTTCTTCACAAAACAACACCAAATGAATAATTCACGAAACCTGATTTTTTTTTTCTCGATTGGTCACGTCACAGGCCATTGAATCACAAATTATGTCGAAAAAGATAATAATCGAGAAATATATTGTGCGTCAACTTCCGGAACAACAAAATCATCCACGTCTTCTTGCTCAGGAAATGCTTCAGCTTGCGCTGGTCGGGGAGATCTTGAGTTGATCGAGTGGGATAAAGAAGGAGCAGAACTGTCACTCAGGGCTTCGTTCGTGATGTCTAAGACACCCTGGATAACTACAGCATTCTCACTTTCCCTCAATTCAATTGACGCAACATCAACATCTGAAGGAGAACTCGAATCCTTGCTCGGTACGGCTGAAGCTACTGGCTTATGCTGATAAACGTCACTTGAATCCACGCACGGATCAAGTTCATGCCCGTTTTGTGGAGATGATTGCACTACACCATCCAATCCTGCTGTTACTGGACGCTTCGACGCCTCTGAATGTCGTGCTGCACAATCTGGTTCCACGTACGGTGCAATTTCTTCGCCGCTCGCGGACGACACGTCAGGAAATGAGGGATCTGATCGAAGTACCCCAAGCTCATTTGGTTGTCGACGCTTCACAAGTCCATGCTTCTTCAGCATATGATCCGGGAATTTTGTTCGCTTGATGTTGCACCGACAGACTGAACACCTGATCAATTTTCTCCCTGTAGTCGAAAACAAGTATTTGTCCGGTTTCTCCGCATTTTCGTTAACCCTGACCATTCATAAGATAAATTTTCGTCACTGACACGTAAGATTCCGCAACAAGCACGAACACTCACCTTGACGAAGACATATCATAACCCTTCCACAGTTCAGGAGGTTTCGGCAACTCTTGCTCTAACAACGGCTGACCTAATACCACGTTGTTTCAATTACGAACGTATGTACGCTGATGCATGACGCCCTCTTCGAACACAACAACATCCAAGATCAACTCAACTCAGGGTTTCCTCTTCCTTGCCACGCTTGCCAGCGCCACTTTCTGTTTGAGCCATCAACGACTCTAAGTGGGTGACTTCAACTGCAATATTAAGGGTATAGACTAGGAAAACAAAGAGAGGCGCACATTATTTAAAAATTTCAATAATAACAAAATTTAGGCTAGGTTATTCTCGGTTTCATTCAGTTAAATAGTAATCGAAATGGTCTTCCTACACCAATCTTACCTTGAAATTCCTTCTCAATAACATGTGCTCTTCAGAAAGTCACTCCGTACTGTCGTTGGGATAGGGAGCGGAAGTGAATAGCCCTCTAGCAGAACGGCGTGAAAGTGAGTGACAATGACTTAAAAACTATGCTAGAACGTCCATCGCGTCACTTCGATGCGCACAGCCAGGCTCAGGCACCAGCCCCCAGGACCCTCAGGGTAGAAATCTGTTGCAGAGACCTTCCAGAGGCTCAGTCGATCACTTGCCTGGAGCCAAGTCGCGTCACTCTGGATCCAGATCTGAGAGTCTCTGATAGGACTCATATTTTTTCCCCTTTTGATTTCTGGATTAAGGTACTGTTCGAGGGGTGTGTGGATTCCGCGTGGTGGTTCTCTCCGCTCAATATTGGTACTGTAATAATCAATAAGATATTCGACATGATGGGTCCAACACGTGTATTTTTGCTGGCATTCTTTGAGACGCATTCCAACTGAATACATTAATTTGTAATCTTGAAAATTAAGATGGGCGTTCAAGATGAAGTAATTTACTGCTTCTCATGGGACATTTTGAAGCAATTATAGAAGTTTAAACTTGAATCCCCAGTTTTTTTTAAAGAAAAACTATTCAGAACTAGGTGCATTTGAACTAGCCAAAATTTGTAAGCTAGGTTAGAGTGTAAAGCCAGAGCAGCTATAGTCTCCAATCCAAAAGTTCATTCGCTGGAAATTTTGTAAGCCAGGGCATTTATGTGCCAAAACTCCACTTCTGAATTGTGATTATTTGGAAAATAAAAATTTCCCCCTGAAATTGGTTGATAATTCAATAGAACGAATCATTTTCTGCTTTGAGAAAATCTTTGTCAAAAATATTGAAGTATATTGTGATCGACAAGGGTTGCTGCTCTGGGACTGAAAAATTTATCTACAAAATATATGAATAGAGATTCTGCTGGTGACTGAAGCACTGGTGACATCTTTTATTTACGTTAAAATGTGTGTTGGAGTGTTTTTTTTATTGAAAATGTGAATTTAATGCAGAAATGGAATCGTCTTCGTTTTTGAGAAATTCTCAAATTCCTGTAAGCATAATATATTCATAATTTTTTACCCGTATTAACTTCGTATTTTAACATCTGAAATCTGATGATTAAAAAAACAGACATTAACTCGTCAAACTATTTCCCTTTGTCGAGGAAAACGATCTTTACCAACATGTGTATTTTGCCGCAATAATTGGAAAGCTTAGTAATACTGTATACAATTTTTGTCTTATATATCCACCGTCCTCGTTGTTTTCCCACCGTCCCCAAATCTTGAACAAAGCTGTACAGTATTTTTGAATTTTCGGCAAGCTGTCGATGATATCGCATTATTCAAAAACGAATCATGAATAATCAACGATTTCAGCAGATACCGTTATCAACATGGGACTCATGAAGTGGGAAATATAGTGACAGAGACATTGTTTATTGTCATAATTGTTGAACTTGATTGTGAGAAAAACTCAGCGGAAGAAACTGGAGATGCAAATTTCAGGTTTCATGGACAGACGGAGTCGATCTTCAAAAACTTTCAAGGTGAGTTTGGAATGATTTGTCTTGCTCCATTAGCATTATGCATTGCTGGTCATATTCTGAGACTTTGTTTTAATCAGATACTATTTTATATATTATTGAATTTTAGAAACTAATGCCAAAGATTTTTCTAGGTTATTGGAACCACGAATTTTGCATAAGAGCTGAATCCTCACGAGATCGGTGCCTATATATGCATCGGATGTGCTCATCGTGTTTTTGTGGACACATGTTTGTACAGTAAATAAAACTTTCGAAACCACAAAAGATGCGCCAAAATTCTGGAATGCTTGGAAAAATCATCTGAGCTTCAAGAAGAATCAATTTGACTTTGTCATCGCTAAAACGAACCTCAAGATCGACTGGCATTGTGTCACTCGCTTTTATCGTAATTTTATTTTTTATAAAAAAATAATTTCTAATGGAAAAGTCTTCTTTGAAAGTCTCAGTGGGGTTTCAGATACTTTTTCTTCGCTATTTCCCGTGTATCTCTGGAAATTCGCTGGGTTCGTGCGGACTTTCCTTAGAAGATAATGCTCGTTTTTTTTTTTGTTAACATTGTTTGTAAATAAAATACTGTACGTAGATAATGTTTCCCCCATGTTGGTTCATTCAAACTGGACATTTAGATACATCCATACGAATCCTGAGTACCGTAAATTCTTAATGAATTTCGGGCTGGTAAAAAAAATCGCTGGCACTCGAAAATTATCCACAATCATCAAACTGGTGGACATTCACATAGATTCTCACGAATTCTGAGTACAGTAAACCATTTATGAATTTCCGACTGGTACAAAACAATTTCCATCACTCGAAAATTATTCACAATCGTCGTGATATCCACCATGAGCCAAAATCGCGTGACGATGATCTCCATGTAAGTAGCGCGGGCTAAAATTCGTCAGTGATGATGAAAATACTGAACATGATAATTATTCTATCTTGACTAATTTTAAAGAGTCCATTTTCACGAATACATTTAAATTGTCTCTGGTTAAGCGAGTGGAAATCCGTATTCACGAGAATCGCTTATTCCTCACAGTACGCTGAATTCGGATCCCATTTTCACGGAAGATTTGCAGCGCGATTGAATGCGAAACGGAAAATTATTAGCTTTGGGTTCGAAAAGGGGGAAAGGAATGAGCTTCGCTGGGTCCGTGCCACCAGCTGCGGTCGACGTGGGTGACAATTACGCAGTTGAAGCAAGATTTATTGACTGTAGCTCAATCCTATTAAAGTATTTCGCTCTTATACCACAAAAAATAAGAGTCCTCGCTGAGTGAAAAGGGGAATACATGAGTGAAGTACAGGGTGCTGAGATGCACTCTCCACAATTAAGCTCGGAAAATTTGGATTAAGTTGCGCCTCGGTCAATGGACCGAATCGATCGAGTGGTCGTCTGTAAACCTGAAATTGTGTTAACCTCACCACATTAAATGTTGAACGTAGAAAGGCATCGATGCATTGCAAATGCCTTGCAATTTTCTTCATGTTTTCTTGAATAGGTAGATTAAAAATGAACCCATATGTTCATGAAAATAACATATTACCAACAACAAAGCTCCGAGTTCAAATAAAATCGGTGACACAAAAAGGTTCTACCATTTTGAAAAATGACGCTGAAAGATAAATTCACGCATCAACCCGATTTTTCCATCGGACAATCACTTTTTCGTAGTCCATAATCCGAAGTAGAGCCCTTTATCTGAAGCAAAAATTCGTATAGCATGCTGACACTTTCTATTCTGCAAAAAAATATCTCATGCAAATCGTTCTGCATCAGAATCATTAGTGAATTTTGAAAAGTTATGTGCATATAGTTTCAAAATTTTGTCGAAGGAATACGTTTAAGAAGAATAAGGTAAAAGTCGGAAATTATCACATAAACGAGCTCTATTTCTGAAAAAGTGAATACAATTTTTAGTTTTTTTCGGGAAAAATCCTTAGTTTGATTTATTCAAACATCTACCACAGGATAGAAAAACCAAATAAGTTTATTAAATTTGCCACACGTCGTTTCGTCTCCTTTCACAGACCTGCACCAGCAGAGTCGTAATTCCCGAAAAAGCCCAAAAATCGTTCCCATTCCACTTTTGGATAGAGAGCAGGAGGATTTTTTGAATGATGCCAAGATTTTTCATTTTTACATTTTAAAATCCACCTTCCGGTGCAAATTCTGTATAAATACAGTGAGCCCCCCCCCCCCCCCCCCCCCCCCCCCCCCCCCCCCCCNAAGAAAAACCCCCCCCCCCCCCCCCCCCCCCCCATGCGGACACCTCAACCTGAAGACAATTTAACATAGGGACACTTATTTTCTCATGAAAAAATTAATAAAAAAGGCCCAACATGAGGACACTGACTCAGCATAGGGACATTTTTTGATTAAATTGCAAATATATTTTAGGTCAAATTACAAGAAACAGATATTTCCAACACAAAAATTGATGTAAGAAAAGCTCTTGGGAATTTCTCTCGCCATTTTACCATCCAATTAGCTGATTTAAAAAATTACCTCCAGTAGGGACTTCCTTCTCTCCTTTTCACACAAAAGTCTTCTTTTTTTTTTTTTTACAGAGAATGCCAACATTTCAATGTACTGTACAGAGGCATCAGTATTCAATTCCCCAAATGTCCATATTGTTTTGAAATATATTTGTTGAATCAGTTTAAATTGGGGAAAATTTTTATTTTCATGGAATTGTGGTGAGTATTTTGTACATAAAACACCAATTAAAAATTATATAATGTAAGTCTAAGTGAACATGAGACTTGTGGTAGGGACATTTTGACTTAGAGACACTCTTGATGCACCAATTAAACCTGCATCTCCGGCTCTCACTGTACATGCCTCCATCTCCCTGGAGTGTCCAGTTTTTTCGTAGGCCACTTATACAGGCCTGGGACAAATTCCAAAAATGCATGTTCCTATCTCCCTGGAATATTCAGTTTCTTCTTGGGTCTACAAGCGAGTGAATTATCCTTCAGAATAAAAATTCAATCAAAAGAAAAATTCGAGGGAAGAGGGAATCGGTAGAGCAACAAAAAGCTGACGATGAATAATTCTGAGTCTGCAGCTCGAGGAAGGCATCAGGTGCCATTTTCGTTCCCCCCGAGGGAACACATTGCCATTATTTTTCGCAAGCCCCGTCGGAACCAAAAGCTTCCCCTTTCCACTTCACTGGATTACAATTTCATCCTGGACCATTAGGAAGAAAAATCCACTGCAAAAATTTCCTCCGCGAACCGGAATCCTCCGAAAACACGACTGCTGCATTGAACGGGACCTGGAATGAACTTCCCTCTGCAGAATTCCCTCCGTTTGTGCGATCACTTTTACCTTTTTGAACTTAACAAATCGAACACCTTAATTGGATGACCATTTTAAAAATGATTTTGTACGCATCCGTCTGATGAAAAAAAAAAGATGCAATCTACGAGGATATTTTTTCCATTTTTTGATCAACGAAAGTATGAAGCTATCTGAGGCAAGTTTTCATGCTTTTTTCCAGAAGTGTGAATGACACCACGAATGCATGTATTCGATGTTTGATGTATTCAATAACATCAGGCACATTTTAAAAAGATTGAAAAGACACTGCGAATATGTCTGCGAAACAACTGTCCAGAAAGTTTTTCAATCCTTACAGACATAAGTTATCTGAGAGTCCGCTAAACTTTTTCCGCTGCCCCAAGTCACATCTGAATACAAAATTCCAGAAAAGCTGAGGATTCAGTCATCAAATTTTACTTACTGAGAACCTTCAGGTTTGATAGATGAGTTTCTCACAAAAAAACCTCGGTAGAAATTGTGTTTCGAGGTGTGTCGTAAACATTTTTTTTGCTTCGATTGAGCTCAAGTAAAATTAGCTGGAAAAAGTCTTTGTGCTCTTTATTGCAAAAATATGCAAGCTAAAAAATTGAAATAAGGATCAATTGGGAAATGTATTAAATTGGATTATTACTTGAAACAGCGTGAGTAGAATCGAAGCTCTTCCATATTAAATTGCAATTCTGCACTAAAAAAATTTCACCTCAAGTCTTCATGAATGAAATCTTCATCTTTCTCCGGACCACAAAAAAAGAGTTCTGTTTTGAATTTAGTCGCCTTTTATTTTCCGTTTTTGTGCGGCCTTTTATTTTCCTTTTTTGTGCGTACGTGAGGCAATGTATTTCATATAGGAATGCCTCATGTTCTCTTGTTGGGATTTCTGAAGATTGAATTACAGCATGATGAAGCACGTGGAAACACGCAAGATTTCTCCCTTTGTGTCAGACATCGTCGAGGATTAATCGCACAGATCTTTCGCCCACATCGAAGGCGCAACAGAAAGAATAACCTCGCCGAGTCCACTGGATTATCCCACACATTCACACATTCTCCCTCGACTAAGCACCGAAAAAGAAAGAAAGAAGAAAATGCAGATAAAACGGATGATTAAATACGGTCTTCCGTGAAAACAAGACCCTCTCCTTGTTCAAAGGAAACCAACCTCAAGCACAACTAAGCACGGTTACTACACCCTAACCAAATTCCCTTCACTGTGAATACCGAACCACTTCCCCCCAGCCTAGCTAACGGTGCCCTTGCCTGGGGGTTTCGTTTTTTTTTTTTTTTGCTAGGAAAGAAGAGGATGAGTGGGGCCTTTTATTTTTCTTTCTCCCAAGCACCCGCCTTTCATTCCGCATGACGTGCGAGTAATGAACTCTGTTCATGACCGAGGGCAATAAAATTGCCTCTCGGGTTTTCCGCACACGCACTTGAGTCCCTCGGGGGATCTCGTGGGGATCCCGTGTCGATTCTTGGGCGATTTCTCCCGTTTTATGGTTTTGTTTTTGCGTGACTGCCAAACTGAGCGCCACCCAAATGAGCGCCACTCAAGTAAGCGTTTCCTCGGATTTTCGCAAAAATAAAAACGTTTCCCTCCAAGCTCTTACAAGTGCTGTGATCAAGGATCACAAAAGAACATAAATAAAATTACAGGCAATCAGCCTTTTGACGGCCAAGAACACATATTCAAAGGGAATCCTTGAATATATGTTCCTAATTTTTCAATCAGTTTTATCAACAGTTTCAGCAGAGTTGAATAGATTCAAAAATTCCAAAGAATAAACACAAACAATGCACACAAAAAATTTGAATAACTCAATTCAATAACACACAGGAAAAACACAGATTTGTGCGCACAAATAATTTTAGAATGAAAGAAACAATTGTCCAAGAGCTCAGGACAGACTGACTCTTAAATTTGAATTATTTTGAGCTTATATAATTTTCTTGGAATTTCCTGGTCAGGTGATCTGAACAGAAAATTCCAGAACATCCTTGGATAATCTCTGGCCTCTGATTGGCCACAAATAAAAAAAATCAAAGAAATTGATGCACTGCATCATCAGGTGATGCAGGAGGAACAACAATTACATCACTAAGCTGACATAAAGTTCATATTTTGCTTTTTTATGACAGAAACATCAATAAATTGTTATTTACAATAATAACATTCAAACCCTGGTAAACTGTCCCCATTTGTGGACTGCTGACATTCTTGTGATAATAAAATTTTCTTGGCATTTAGCAGAACAAAGTGATTGCGCAGTTATTTTCCCAGGGTTGAATTTAATGAGAAAAAGATTGCATGTTTTTGCCGCTTTTTGCGTTATTGTATACAAATCACTGCAATATTAATAATAGGGATTTCAGGTCATTTGCGCTCAGTTGGGCGGCACTCAGGTGTCCTAGCGTTCATTTGACCCAGCAGCTTGCTTTTATTGTTCATGCTTCAAGATCGTTCTTTTCCGGTTACCTCGGGTTTCATTATCCTCCTGATGGATCTCTCCTAGACAGGCAGGGATAATTTTTTTTTGTCTTTCTCGTTTCAGTCCTGATTTGTATGTCGTCGATCATTCCTCGTTACGTTTTATATGTTCCTCGTCGTTTTCCCTGTGTGTTGCTTCGCTTTTCTTTCGCCCGGTGCTTATAGGGCTTGTTTCCGCCCAGAACCTTTGTCATCAATCACGGCAGCGGGTGGATTCCGGCGAGGGTACAATGATGATTCCTGGCCTGGGTTGGTCGGATCGGGGACACCCAGTCAGGAGACCCACTGTTTCAAGTCGATCCTTTCATCATTCTCTCCTGTCTGACGAGGAACTGAGAGACCTGTGCCAGGAAACAGGAACAGGAGACTATATTCCATGTCAAAAATGATAGTAGAGAGATATCGAACGAAAATAGCCAGAAGATCAAGACATTTTGATACTGCTTTTCTTCCAACACGTACAAGTACCTAGTCATGTTAATGCGAGCATAGAATTATTTGTTGGTGTTGACAGTCTTTTCGGATAAATATATTGTATATACGCCACTATAAAGAAAGAATAAATGTTTGCGAGAAAATGAAGATTATCCGCGAATAACAACAGGAATTGCATTTTGAGATCATTTCACAAACAAAGTACAGTATTACCTTTCTTCTGAATGAGTATCATGCAGAAGGCTTCAAAATGAGCTCTTAAATTCATCATCATTGCAAATTTCAAGGAATTGTTTTTCGTCTTTCAAATTCAAGACGGAAGAAATCTGAAACCCTATTTGCAGTATAAGTCGAATCATCACCATAATGAAAACAACCTTTTTGGACAAAAGTATTTATGAATACAGTGTAGTAAATGCAGTGTTTTCAAACACAATTAGAAAAATAAGTCTTCCACAATAAACACCCTAAATATTGATTAACCAAATTTTTTTTTTTCAACTTTCGTTGTGAAATTACAAATTACTGCTGATTGAACTCTAAAATTATTTGAGTTATATAATAATTCCGAAGAATTTATCGTTTTTGTTGAGGTCAGTCTTCTAGATTCATTCATATATTGTTTCATACTTCCATCTTAAAAAATGTCGGGTCATCCAAATGACTAACATTAAAGTACTAAATAGAAAAAAAATCATGCGTCCAAGTATAAATGAAATGTAGTTGCACGGTTGGCACATTTTATTTGGGAAATGTTGACTGGAAGCGTGGAAATGTGACGTTTCATTCACATACTGGTACAAGCTGAAAAATGTGACGGGAAGGAATTCCAGAACATCTTAAGTGTTAGATTTTTGACATGAAGTACTGTACCACGGAATCTCTTCCACTTGGTCTAAGGACTGGA
>CAJPEX010001913.1:5782-47120 GCA_905338405.1 Notodromas monacha
CCTGGGCGGCAGGAGGGCTGGGGATGGTGCAGAGGACCGCTGTCAGTACACCTTCTTCCCGTTTCCCGATTCGGTACAGTTCGCCGCGACATGGCCTGTTTTGGAGCAAATTACACATGATTGAGGTTTCGCGTTAGTACTCGAGCTTGTACTTGCCGAGGGATCCTGCCGTTGGAGGCGACACTGTTCGGTCGTATGCGATACGTACTTTTTGTGGTGCTGACAGTAATGCGTCGGCGGCGGCTGCCCGGTTTTGAGGGAACATTCTTCCGAGGTGTGGGCTGCCATGCGATCGTGGTAAGTACAGAATGACATGAGACGGTCCGAGGAAGAAGACGTGGATGAGGAAGCCGTGGAAGCACGTGAGGCTGGTCTTTGCCGATTGGGCTGGGCGGTGGTAGCCCCTTGAGCGAACGATGTGCGTGCATTAGGGTGTGTCAAACGGAATTTGTCCGCTTGCCAGAGAAACTCTTCCCAAGAGATATGGGGATCTGAGAGGGCCTTGCCTTGGAGGTGCAAGGTGATGCCTCCTTGAATGGTCGTAAGAAACTGCCCAATTAGGGCGTGGGTGATGAGCGCGTCGTTGTGGGCTTGTTTAGCATCGTTTGCTGGGAGGTATTTGAGATAAGCCTCCTTGAGACGGTATCCGAAGTTGATATACGTCTCATTTTGCATTGGGGTCAGGGTTTGAAATTCAAGGAAATGTTTGAAGCGAGACTTGCCGAACTGGGCGCGGAGGCCTGTGGCGATTGCGTCGAAGGTGAGAGCCCCTCGTTCATACAGGAGGTTTGCGGTGGTTGAGACCCACGGTTGGGTCATGCTGAGGAGGCAGGAGACCCGCGAGCGTTCCGAAGTCCCTTCTTGATTGAACATGTTTAAGGAGCGCCTGAGATAGGCGTCGATGTCCTCGCCTTCGTGCTGGTGAGGCAGGTCCACCGTCGGGGACGGGTTAAGAGCGTTATAGAGATTCGGTAGGGGAGCCGGGTTGAGAGGAGCCGGCAAAGAGGACGGCGGTGCGTTGAGAAACACCGTGTTTGGCGAGATGCCACGAGCCGTGAGGATGTTGATGTAGTCCTGGCGCGTGTTGCCCGTGACTGGGCGGGGGAGTTGTTGGGTGAGGAAATATTGGATGAAGGTAGCCTTTGTGAGGCGAGACCAGGGCGAATCGGGCAATAGGGAATCATCGGGGGTGTCTGTGATATCTTCGACGGGAGGGGAAGGCTTTGGGCTAGCCATGGTTTTGGAATTTGGGAAGCACGGGAGGGATACTCGCGCTGTCGAGGGGAAAATTGGCACTTAGGACGAGCCCCCAGTAAGAGCGCCTTAGGCAAGAATAACAAACACCAGGGATTTCGGGAGGAATACACAAGGGGTTTTTTATTATTTGAGTTCAATAGGTGCTCTTGACAAATTAGAAGGTCGGTGTTCAACACTCGGTGCGCGTAGATTCAAATTGGGAGATTCGGGGTTTTAAAAGAGGTCTTCCTCTGTTCGCGGTTCTGACAAGACTGAGCTCCCTGGCTAGCCTCGCCGGTTCACATGGCCGGCGGGCGCTTTGGGAGTCGAGGACGCTGTGCGCGCCAAAGTCGGGAATAGTAGAGGGGGCGGCGTCTAGAGGTCGCTGGCCCTTACTGTACCATTACCCAAGTGGTAATGGTACGCTGTGTAACGTACCATTACCCAAGTGGTAATGGTACGCTCTGAAACGTACCATTACCCAAGTGGTAATGGTACGCTCTGAAACGTACCGTTTCAAAATATAATTGAAAAATGTTATCAGCGGGCCACTTGGATTTGAACTTTTCATGCATATACACACACACACACACACACACACACACACACACACACACACACACACACACACACACACACACACAAAGTTCAAACAAGATAACATGACAGGAAAATTCGCACACCACACAGGGATTCGAACCGCGACCCCACAACCCGGAGCGCACAGTCCTAACCACTAGACCAAATACACATTGACAATCTGATGGGAGAGTGTACTTGGTATTATACAGTATAGACATTGGATGCTGACAAGTATACCACCTTATACAATCAGCTTCATATGTCTAAAGAGAGAGGTAAACATTTTAAAATATAGGGTCTGTGTAAAAAGTTGCCTGGTTTCAAGTACATGGATCATATAATTGGGTGCTTATAAGTGACATTCAATACATTTATTCATTCATTACAACGGAGAATAGCAAGAAAATGAAAGGTTCTGGAACTGGTTGTAATTGATAAAAATTTCAGAAAATTAAATAAAATACACCAAAGCATTCAGAAATAACCAGGCTACAAGGACATGCAAAATTTTGAATTCTTCTGCACTAGAAAGTACTTTTCTTGCATTCCAAAAATCATGTTTAAACTTTTCAATGGAATTTGAAAGTTGGCTTCAGAAAAAATATTGCTGTAAATCTAAAAATCAAGAAAAAAAAGCAAATAAGGTTTTGAATTGTAGATAACTTCACTGCAGAGGTTTTGCTAATTTTTATATAATTTTAGCTTGGATGGTATTTTTTTGGGGAGCTTAAAACCTCCTGAGTCCCAAATGGGGCTCACGGCAGGTAATGAGTTAATGTTAAGCATCCTTCTTACAAGGTCCCATTACCACATGGGATGCGGTACGTTTCAGAGCGTACCATTACCACTTGGGATGCGGTACGTTTCAGAGCGTACCATTACCAGCTGATATTTGATCTAGCTCCCCAAAAAATTTTTTTTGAAAGTTGGCTTCAGAAAAAATACTGCTGTAAATTTAAAAATCAAGAAAAAGAGGCAAATGAGGTTTTGAATTGTAGATAACTTCACTGCAGAGGTTTTGCTGATTTTTATATAATTTTAGCTTGGATGGTATTTTTTTGGGGAGCCAAAAACCTCCTGAGTCCCAAATGGGGCTCACGGCAGGTAATGAGTTAACATTAAGCATCCTTCTTACAAGGTCCCATTACCACATGGGATGCGGTACATTTCAGAGCCTACCATTACCACTTGGGATGTGGTACGTTTCAGAGCATACCATTACCAGCTGATATTTGGTCAAGCTCCCCAAAAAAATTTTTTTGAAAGTTGGCTTCAGAAAAAATATTGCTGTAAATTTAAAATTCAAGAAAAAGAAGCAAATGAGATTTTAATTGTAGATAACTTCACTGCAGAGGTTTTGCTGATTTATATAATTTTAGCTTGGATGGTATTTTTTGGGGAGCCAAAAACCCCCTGAGTCCCAAATGGGGCTCATGGCAGGCAATGAGTTAATGTTAAGCATCCTTCTTACAAGGTCCCATTACCACATGGGATGTGGTACGTTTCAGAGCGTACCATTACCACTTGGGATGCGGTACGTTTCAGAGCATACCATTACCAGCTGATATTTGGTCTAGCTTGCCAAAAAAATTTTTTTGAAAGTTGGCTTCAGAAAAAATATTGCTGTAAATTTGAAAATCAAGAAAAAAAGGCAAACAAGGTTTTAATTGTAGATAACTTCACTGCGGAGGTTTTACTAATTTTTATATAATTTTAGCTTGGATGGTATTTTTTGGGGAGCCAAAAACCTCCTGAGTCCCAAATGGGGCTCACGGCAGGTAATGAGTTAATGTTAAGCATCCTTCTTACAAGGTCCCATCACCACTTGGGATGCGGTACGTTTCAGAGCGTACCATTACCAGCTAGTATTTGGTCTAGCTTCCCAAAAAAATACCCCTCAAGCTAAAATTATATACAAATAAGCAAAACCTTTGCAGTGAAGATATCTACAATTCAAGACCTCATTTGTCTCTTTTTGTTCAATTTTAAATTTACAGCAATATTTTTTCTGAAGTCAACTTTCAAATTCCGTTGGAAAGTTAAAACATGATTTTTGGAATGCAAGAAAAGTACTTTCTAGTGCAGATAAATTCAAAATTTTGCATGTCCTTGTAGCCTGGATATTTCTGAATGCTTTGGCATATTTTATTTAATTTCCTGAAATTTTTATCAATTACAACCAGTTCCAGAACCTGGTATTTTCTTCCAATTCTCTGTTGTAATAAACAAATAAACGTATTGAATGTCACTTATGAGCACCCAATTATATGGTATATATATAAAATATTCTTACAAGGTTTGCACAGATGGGAATGCTTAACATTTTTAAATGTTCAGCATTCAACAAAGTTGACTCGATTAAGTAATGTTCCTTTTTCATGTTTGATTTTACTAATTTTGTAATTTTGTATGACTTTGTTGCAATTGATGAATTTTCTTGCAAATAAAGTCGACCTTTGTTTTACCAGACGTCATTCCCTTTAATTTTTTGTTTCTTGTAAAGATGCCATGTCCTTGAGGACATACTCGAAATATCTTATGTATATACACATACTGTAGATGACATATACACAATGTAACACAGAAACTGCACATGATAGCTGTGCAGTTTCAGTATCTCACACTGGTGCACCGTGGCGGACGCGGTAGGGTGAAGTGCGGCTCCAACCTGGCCCTCTTAACGTCCCAGGTTCGACCCCACCCCTGGGCATACGTTTTTTCAAAATTGTAACCTCTTTCCATTATTATTATTATTCAATACTCCCTTAATTTTTGACTTATTTCAACAGAAGTATTCCAAAATTTGTAGAAATGCGCATCCTA
Source organism: Notodromas monacha (assembly GCA_905338405.1). Lineage (NCBI taxonomy): Eukaryota > Metazoa > Arthropoda > Ostracoda > Podocopida > Cyprididae > Notodromas > Notodromas monacha. The sequence continues at coordinate 10,424 of CAJPEX010001913.1, forward strand.
AAAAAATTTCAAAACTTGAATCTTAACAAAATCTTTTCAAATCTTTTCTATAATCTTTTCAAAACTTAGCTTGTTTCAGATCATTCCACGCTCTGAAACGTACCGCCACGCTCTGGTCCAGGCTCTGAAACGTACCGCATCCCATGTGTTAATGGTACGCTCTGAAACGTACCACATCCCAAGTGGTAATGGTACACTCTGAAACTTACCGCATCCCAAGTGGTAATGGAATGCTCTGAAACATACCACATTCCGACATGTTCCAACATGTTCTGGCAAAGTTTAATGTAGAAAAGGGGTACGCGTTACAATATATATTAAGTGAAGCAATATGAAATCATCTTTTTTTGCTATATACTCTGGAAATATGTATTACTGATTTACAGCATGAATGCTGTATGTGTATTAATTTAACATTTAAGACAATTTATACATGTTCCAACTTCTTCTGGCAAAGTTAATTGTAGGAAAGGGCAAAGCGTTACAATATTAAGGGATGCAATATGAAATCATCTTTTTTGCAATATACTCTCTAAATAAGTATTGATGATTTACATGAATGCTGTATGTGTATTAATTTAACATTTAGACAATTTATATATGTTCCAACATGTTCTGGCAAAGTGGTCATGGGATGCTCTGAAACGTACCACATCCCATGTGTTAATGGTACGCTCTGAAACGTACCGCATCCCATGTGTTAATGTAACACTCTGAAACCTACCACATTCCAACATGTTCCAACATGTTCTGCCAAAGTTAAATGTAGGAAAGGGGTACGCGTTACAATATATATTAAGTGAAGCAATATGAAATCATCTTTTTTTGCTATATACTCTAGAAATAAGTATTACTGATTTACAGCATGAATGCTGTATGTGTATTAATTTAACATTCAAGACAATTTATACATGTTCCAACTTCTTCTGGCAAAGTTAATTGTAGGGAAGGGCAAAGCGTTACAATAATAAGTGATGCAATATGAAATCATCTTTCTTGCAATATACTCTCTAAATAAGTATTGATGAGGAACAAAAATTTTCTTCTCCACAGGTTATGAGAAGATGACAAAAAGGTTGCAAGTCCTGTGTTTATCCAAGTATCATGCGCATCTTTTTTTCCAAGAAAACCAAGGCTGGAAAGGGGAGTACATGTTGTCGCGAATTTTTTAGCTCTATTTTTAGAAAAGGCAGTTTGAGAACCCGAATTCTTGTCCTTGAGGACAAATTCCTCTTTTCGTGAGAACCTCGGAAATCCTCGGTTCTCACGTAACTTACGGAAGCCTCCAAGGCTACATTTCTCTGCTAATCCTACTTTCTCGTCCTTGTAGGACTGTTTTCCTGTTCTCCAAAATAACAATAAACATTACAGTCCGTTTTCCACCTCTCGAGCGTGCGGTTCATCCAAGACTTCGCGAGCGAATTCACTTGAGTGTCAATTGTTGCTTTCCTTGAATATATCAACGTTATAATAGGGTGTTCTCACCCCGGTCGTAGCCCGACCGAATTTCTGCGTTTTCATTCAAACTTTCACACTCAATTTCTCCTTCAAATAAGGTTCACTGCCTAAATCTTCATCTGTTGGGTTTATTCCTGACACGTACCATTACCAGCTAGTATTTGGTCTAGCTCCCCAAAAAAAATACCCCTCAAGCTAAAATTATATACAAATAAGCAAAACCTTTGCAGTGAAGATATCTACAATTCAAGACCTCATTTGTCTCTTTTTGTTCAATTTTAAATTTACAGCAATATTTTTTCTGAAGTCAACTTTCAAATTCCGTTGGAAAGTTAAAACATGATTTTTGGAATGCAAGAAAAGTATTTTCTAGTGCAGATAAATTCAAAATTTTGCATGTCCTTGTAGCCTGGATATTTCTGAATGCTTTGGCATATTTTATTTAATTTTCTGAAATTTTTATCAATTACAACCAGTTCCAGAACCTTGTATTTTCTTCCAATTCTCCGTTGTAATAAACAAATAAACGTATTGAATCTCACTTATGAGCACCCAATTATATGGTATATATATAAAATATTCTTACAAGGTTTGCACAGATGGGAATGCTTAACATTTTTAAATGTTCAGCATTCCCATCTGTGCAAACCTTGTAAGAAGGAGTGGATGCTTGTGTTTTGTGGGTGGAAATGGGATTTCAAAAGATGCCAGGATCTGTCCAAGTTTCAAGAAAGAGTAACTGACTTAGGCTGCCTCTGACACTTGCTTGGATTGATAATGTGACTTTTGAAGAGGATGAAGGCTGGCATGTGATCATCTGCTTTGAAGTAGGCTACTGCCTCATATCCTTTGGTGCTGGTGTATTGTTTTATGTTTTATTGTTCATGTAAAGAATCAAAATGCAGAAGAATTTTCAATGTTAGAATATATTATATTCATCCTCTCAAATTTACCCATTGGATTTTATTTTCTTCAGAATCTCCATCATAAGAAACAAATAAATGTATTGATTGTCACTTATAAGCAGCCAATTATATGATCCAGCATGTACTTGAAACCAAGCAACTTTTGACACAGACCCTAAATTTTAAAATGTGAAGCATTCCCTTTAAATGCTTAACATTATTTAACTTGAAGCATTCCTTCACATTATTCCACCATTACTAATTATACTTAACCATTAACCACCAAGAATGCAAATCCTTTGATCAAACCATGGAAGAATGTGTGGAAAAATGCAGCTTTCCCATCATGGTGGATGGGCTTGCCTTGGCTGGCTATATCATCATACTATATATTTCATATTAAATGTATTGCATGTTATTGCATATTATGACATATTAATGGAAGAATGTGTGGAAAAATGCAGCTTTCCCATCATGGTGGATGGGCTTGCCTTGGCTTGCTATATCATCATACTATATATTTCATATTAAATGTATTGCATGTTATTGCATATTATGACATATTAACCTCACTTCTCTCATTCATCCTATTCTAAAATATATATTCTGCAATATAATATGAATATGCAATATGCACATAATATTGATAATAAACTATTTATTTACTTACCATAAAATGCATTAAAGTTATTGAAATGCTAAAACCTGGAGTATTTGAAGGTCCAATAAAACCTCCATGTTGCAAATTGTGTGGCATTCCATTGGACTATTCATTGGCAATCACAAATTGCCCAGGTATGGGTGGCCTATGTGTTAAGACATTGAGAGCTGCTTAACATGTAAGGTTGCTAGTTTGAACCTAATCTTGTGCCATGATCTTCCTGGAATGTTTGATGCAGTGGTGTTCATCATTCTGTATATAGGATAAGGAACACCACCTCAAAAGACATTTCCTATAGAGAGATACACAAAGAAGAAATATAATTTTTTAAATCCTGCAAAATGCATTAAAGTAAATGAGATTCAAAAATGTCAAGTATTAGAAGGTCCACTAAAACAAATTGCTTGTTTCCCTTGCGCGCAAATTCTTAATGCGCATGGATATTGTTTTACTGCTTTACATCTGGGGTTTTACTTTACTGCACAGTCAAAACAGTGCCCCAAATTCCATATATAGTAAACAAGTCAGGGAGAAGCATTTTTTTTTGGTACAGGGATATTGTTTTACATTTGGGGAATTACTTTACTGCTTTCAAAACATGTACAGGGGAAAAGTGAACCCCTCACCAAAACCTGATATGTATAACAACCGTCTCTCTCTGAAATCCATGAAATATTGTAGCAAGACTTGGTGCATGTTCCCAATGAAGTCCGATATGTGCCCACTGAAGTCAACCCAGCAGATCTGGTTTCAAGGGGATGCTCATCTGATGAGTTCAAGGAAGCATTTCCATTCTGGAGACATGGTCCATCATTTCTTCAACAAAGTGATTCAGAATGGCCACCCAAACAATGGAAAATTTCATTGTATGGCCACCCAATCATTGTGAAATGGCTGCAGTTTTTGCGTGACAACAGATAGAGCATATTGTATTTCACATTAACTTGTAGAAGCAATGGTTATTGGTCAAGTGAAAACACATGAAAATGTTTACCCTATTTTGAATGATATACATATATTTTCCAAGTAATATGATGTAGACTTTTCTGCTTCAAAACTTGATCTACTACTTCAAGAGGTACAATGAAGACAATACTGCTCACAAGTTTTGCAAACTACTTCCGCTTGGCAACCAACATTTGGCGCCAAATTCTGAGGGGATTCTGTTTCAGTGTTTTTACTGCCTTTCATTGGGGGGCTCCCCTTGTCCTGAAGCAGAGATTGCTGCACCCCCCTCACTTGTTTGTGCACACATGCTCTGCACATGTTGTTTTTCCAAGTTCTTGGAAAATTAGTCACCAGGACTGGAATGATTCTGATTTTCTTCTTCCAAAATTTCAAAACAACCAGCAGACATTCATTATTTCCAGAAACATTATAGCAGTTTTGAAACTCAAGCTTCAGAATTATGCTTTAAAGCAGTACAGAATAAGAAGTGAATCGCTGGCAATAAATTGTCCAAACAATTTGAAAAAAACAGCAAGTAAAAATTCAACCTTGCTGAGTTTGAAATGGACCAGTCTGTTCCAGTTTTAAAATGGCTATACTTCTTTACAGCCAACATATACAGCACATTATTTAATACTTGCTTATTTAAAAAATCTTTAGTTTTGAAGTGCAACCATCTGGAATTTTGTATCCCAAATATATTGAATGAAATATGGGGTGATTATATGCGGTACAATCTTTAATGTCTCACTGCCAATTGTTTTGAAATGGGTGTATTTCTTTACTGATGACAGATACAGCATAATGTGTTCAGTAATAATTTATAGAAAACATCTTGTGTTTAGAAATAAAACCATCTAGAATTTTGAATCTTGAATATTGGATGAGATATGATGTGATGGAATGCTATATGATTTATAACATATCACTGCCAATTGTTTTGAAATGGGTGTATTTATTTACTGATGACACATATAGCATAATGTAATCAGTACTTACTTGTAGAAAACATTTTGTGTTTCAAAATGCAACCATCTAAAATTTTGTATCTCAAATATTGAATGAGATATGATGTGAGTAAATTTGTACTATGAAGATGGAGAAAGGTCTCTGGTCAGTTGGGGACCTTGGACAAACTTATGTTACTCATGACAAAGTTGACTCGATTAGGTAATGTTCCTTTTTCATGTTTGATTTTACTAATTTTGTAATTTTGTATGACTTTGTTGCAATTGATGAATTTTGTTGCAAATAAAGTTGACCTTTGTTTCACCAGATGTCATTCCCTTTACTTTTTTGTTTCTTGTAAAGATGCCATGTCCTTGAGGACATACTTGAAATATCTTTTGTATGATACACATACTGTAGATGACATATACAGAATGTAACACAGAAACTGCACATGATAACTGTGCAGTTTCAGTATCTCCCACTGGTGCGCTGTAGCAGACGCGGCAGGGTGAAGTGCAGCTCCAACCTGGCCCTCTTAACGTCCCAGGTTTGACCCCACCCTGGGGCATACGTTTTTTCAAAATTGTTACCTCTTTTCATTATTATTATTATTCATTACTCCCTTAATTTTTGACTTATTTCAACAAAAGTATTCCAAAATTTGTAGAAATGAGCATCCTAAAAAAATTTAAAACTTCCATATTAACAAAATCTTTTCAAATCTTTTCTATAATCTTTTCAAACTTAACTCGTTTCAGAGCGTATTGCATTCCATGTGGTAATGGGATGCTCTGAAACGTACCGCATTCCATGTGGTAATGGGACGCTCTGAAACATACCACATTCCAACATGTTATGGCAAAGTTTATTGTAGGAAAGGGCAAAGCATTACAATATTAAGTGATGCAATATGAAATCATCTTTTCTTATTGCTATATATACTCTATAAATAGGTATTGCAGAATTACATGAATGCTGTATGTATATTATTTTAACATTGAAGACAATTTATATATGCACATCACTCTTGTGGAATCCATTATGTTTCAAATTGTGAAACACAAAAATTCTACACCCTCACAAATTTTTTTCTTTCCTGACAGCATTCCATGATACTCCCTTACATTTGTATGTGTAATTCACATGTTTCTGTGAGGTCTGTGAGGTGTACTCAATTCTAAAACCAACACATTCTTTTAGGACGCGTAAAAAACACATCCAATGTTTGAACCTCCTCACATGTTCTTTTGTGATGTGCGTTTCACATGTGAAACCCCTGTCGCTTTTGAACGTGTAATTCTACTGCAAATTGTCACATGTCTTTTTTTGAGTGAATATTGAGTTGTCTGGGAGCATGTCAGCATGAGATGGGCCTGCTTCACATCACTTATTCACACGCTACGAAAAACGGGATCTTTATGCATATTCTCACGGGTCATTTCCCTGCAACTTTCTGACACACTTTCTCAAAACGCCTCAGGTTTTCCTGGGTAGATCTACTTCAGGATGTTGCAAGGTAGATCTACATTGCTACATACCTGTTCCATGTTGCAACCTACATCTATGTCAAGATGCAACTGTTCCATGTTGCAACATACATCTATGTCAAGATGTACCTGTTCCATGTCCCTCTTCTCAATTCATCAAGGTGCATGTGCTGGAAGCATCCAGAATGGACACAACTCTCTAAGCAACTAGCATCCACCGTGGACTCATCCACTCCAGCATCCTCACTGGGGTTAAACTGTGTGCTAATTTGGATGCATCCATATGAACTTAAAATCAGATTCATCCCCAGACACTGAATGGGTTTCTTGGGCACAAAGTTGCTGCTTACTTTCTGCCAAAAACTAACTAGTACGGAGAATACAACAAACTCCCAAGAACTTGCTATCCACACATTTATTCACAGTTTCCAACAGAAACTAAGCTTAAGTGCTTTGCAAGATTTTTATCAAGCGCATGTGTGAACAAGTTGACATAAATAAATATGATTGTAAATGGTTTGCCTGTAACATAGAAGACCAATACAAGGTCAAAAATGCAACAGGACAGTCAAAAAATATATCAGAATACTTTCCCCACAATTGAGGAGCAGCTCAGAACCACCCTTCCCAAAACATCTCAGAGATGACTGGTTCTAAACCAGGAGGAAATCCTGAGGGAAGAAAAGGGGGTGAGAGTTTTCACCAACAGTAACAAATTATCTTCAACAGCTTTCAAAACAAAGGGGGGAAACGGTTTACAAGGGGAGAAGGCTTAAGTGGCAACAGCTGCCTGGGAACCTATCCCTTCTCAGAACCCTGCACAGAGGGGAAGTCAAGCTGAAAACGTTGACTTAAATGGGCCAGCCTTGCCAACCTGGCATTGCAGTTGCTAACCACCAAAACAAATGCATTGAAGTGGGAATTTCCCAATTCACCATAAATTAAACAAAATATAACAGTGGTGGAGATTTTTCCTCAGAACAATTCAGGGATTACCATCCTCCTTAAACACAAAAGAGAATATCATTTCATGCGCAAAGAGCTCTTGAGAAACAATAATTACATCAGCTAGAATTTCAACAACATTGGCTGAAATTTCAACATCAGCTAAAATTTCAACATTGGCTAAAAGTTCAAGGTGCAGCTTCTACACATATGTAAACTGAACTAACCTCACCTAACTTGAACTACAGAAGCCTAACATAAACTGACCTAACCTCACTTAATATTGCTGACATTGTACAACAAAACAAATCAGTAACAGGAAACCATTCTGCTCAAAAAAGCCCGGAAAGTCACTGCAACCAGGATTTTAGGATCAATGCAATTCTTGTCACCCAATTAGAAGAAAACAATTTACACCCTACCTGCCATCAGTCTCATTTGTGGATTGATGTTTCACATCTGTTGTGATGAACCAAAGTAACAAACAAATGAAATAAAAGATGCAAAAGCATTCAGAACTAATCAGGCTACAAGGGATTACACTTTATTTCAGTTCAGCTGCATTAAGAAAGTCTTTTTGTGCTTTCCAAAAACTATGTTCCAACTTTCCAGCAGAATGAGTGACTTGGCTTCAGAAAACCTTGTTGCTGTGGACAGAAAAATTGAAAAAAATTTCACAAATGAGTGTTCAAATTGTAGATAACTGTATTTTTTGTGAGAAGGGGGATCAAGATCATTCAAGTCCCAAAGAGGGCCTACATAGCAGATAATGGGTTAATAGAGACTGGCTTCTATTGGTTAGCCAGCCATTATTACCCAGCAAATAATTTGGATGTTGCAAAATGCATTGGGAGGGCATTCTCATGCCATTAGGGCAAGACTGTTGTGAAAGCATCATCTTGGTCTTTACTCAATGCCCTGTCCCCTAACGTTGGCAGGGGGCGTTTTGAAATGGGATTGGAACCCATTGCCAATGGGGCTGAAACCATTGAGCCTGAGAGGCAATAAAAAAAGAGCAATATTGCCTACCATTCAATTGCCATTGGCAAACACATTCCCAAGGTGATGCCAATGGTATTTTCCCAACATCTGAAAGCCCTAAAAAAATAAAAAATAAATTCCCCATTCCCTTGCTGCTATTTACTTCTTCATATTGCCTTTTGTGTTATACTCTTTCCTCTTTCTTCTTCACTCCATATGTGTGCTTTCTGTTCACAATATTCCTTGCTGCTGCTTCATCTCCCTTGCTTTGAATCTGCTGTCCTGATGATGCTCCTGTGTTTTGAACTGGGGCCATCTGAGTGAGAGTCAGTCACCTTCACATCTAGCTTTGCACTCACAAGCTAGATCCAATGTGAATAGGTATGCTACTTAAACTAAATGATGTATTTCCATATTCATTCAGAAAATCAGGAGCTGGAACATTTGTGTGGTAAAACAGGAGTTCATGAACTTAATTTCTATATGATCCTCACCTCCATTTCAATAAAAAAAATCACAGCTTCATCTGTATTAATGTAATAATTGTAGCAATATTTTTTTGTAAAAAGTATTCTGCTGATGAATGGAAAACTTCAGCAATGTTCAATGTTAATATGCTGTAACAAATTCAGAACCAAACCTATTCTTGCAGCTGGATTTTGCTCCAAAGAATTTTTATATACTTTTAAAAATTAAATCCATCATACAAAATTACCTAAAATTTCAAAGATCTGTAAAACGTTTGCTATTTAAGATAGGAGGGTGTTCAAAATAGGCAAAATGTTCCCCAAAATGAGGGCAATCCAAATGTTTCCTTGTATTGAATGATCATTGCGCAACAAACGTGTGATTGTCATGCAACATACACTTGATCATCATTCAATCTTCAATTTGAACATCACATGATGATTGAGTGTATGTCGCATGATGATTGCGCATTTGTCGCACAATGATCATTCATTACAAGGATAAATTTGGATTGCCCTCATTTTGGGGAACATTTAGCTTTTTTTGAACACCCTCCTATCTTAATTAGCAAACTTTTTACAGATCCTCAAAGTTTGGGGGAAATTGTACACATTGCAATATTTTGTAATAGTTTATAACAATTCTTCAGAGCTGAAACAGCAGAGAGAACTGCAATGCTTGATTGCATAACACTGTGAACATCGTGTTGAACTGTGATGATCTTGTGAACATAACACATCTATTCATTCTACCCAGGAAAACCTGAGGCGTTTTAAGAAACAGAAGTACAACAAGTAGATAATGAGTTCTTAAAGAACATTGCAGTTATGAAAATTCAAGCTGTGGGTGACTTTTTTAAGAAGCTAGAATAAACGTAATGAAAATACTACATTTCCTAGAGCAATTTTTGTTTTAGAAGCTCCTAAAGAGGAGTGTTGAACGGGTTACGTAGGGTCCTAAAGGACAAACAACAAAAATAAAAAACCAAAATTTTCAAGTTAGATCAGATCATTTATTTTACAAATCAAAATCAACCGAGGTACAAATCAAAATCAACCGAGTCACAAATCAAAATCAACCAAGTCACGAATCAAAAACAACCGAGTTATGAATCAAAACCAACCGAGTCACGAATCAAAAAACAACCAAGGTACGAATCAAACCCAAAAGAAAAATGAATCAAACCAACCGAAACGAATCAAAATCAACAGGTGAGCAAATCAATCAAAACCAAAGTATCAAAACTATATCAAAATACAAAGCGAGAATCAATTCACAACCTTAAGAGGGGGGGGGGGAACCAATCTGTACTTTCAACATAATTCAAGATTCTGTCCATCCGAGTACATAGGGCCACCCTCTCCAACCAACCAAAATCCAGCCTCGGTTTTCGTGATAACTATTTTTATCAAATCAGTATTTTTAACCTTCACTTTTGCTCCAACCACAATTTTTCCAGAATGAGTATCCTTGATCTTGAAACTGGACTTCTCCGCCGTAGACGATTTGTAGCTCCCACAAATATATTCCAATGAAAAGCACTCATCAATGATCCCACACCGATAAATCTTCTGCAAGCTGAAAGACACAAATAAAAACCTTTGAAGTCTCTTATTCACTCTCTCTATAAAACTCTCAAATGCCTCACAAACGGATCAACCATTAATGGAATTCCCTGAGCTCTAGGCACACTTCCATAAGGAACTCCCAAACAATGCTCCATCAATTGAGCATGACAATGATGTTTATGGTCTAATCAAGGAGATATACCACATGAGGCAGTGCCATTGTCATTCCACATAGGACATTGTCCTGAACAGGATGGAACCCTTTGCCAAACTCTTGATGGATAATCCAACAACAAACCAAACTGAATTACAATTGCATGATCAGTGGCAAAAGCCAAATAGGCTCGAATTTGCATATGCCCAAAGGCTCCTTCTAGAGTAGTTCGTTTTATGTATTTTCTCAATCTCTCCATAGGAGTGAGCATTACAATAAAGCCTGGACCACCCTTTCCATCAGTCATCAAAGTTCCAGTAACTTTAGACAATCTTTCTATCATTTCATACTGCATAGCGTAAGCCACTTCCAACCTAGACTCCTTTTCAACATATCTACTCCCATCAGGAAACTGCAACGGAAAGACTGGAAATCCATCCTCAGCATAAAGTAACTCTTTTGGCAAAAATGCTCGAGATTTCAACTGATCCTCCTCTTCTTTTCTATATTGAGATTTTGGAGGAGCAGAGGCTCCTATATAAAACACTCGACACTTAAAAGCTCTAGCCAATCTTCCCAAGTAATCAAATAATTTCTCAAGAAATCCATCAAAAGTTTGGAAATCTAGATCCGTCTGTTGTTTGACAATCTCCTTAATATCATTCGTGCCAATCCGGATATAGACTTGGTTGAATTGGAAACCCTCTTTTAGCTTGAGATCATAATAGATCATATCTCTCAATTCTTCAGGAGAAAACGATTGTCCATATTTGAACGCCAAACCACTCACTGAGTACTAAAAACCAAACATAAATTAATAACTCAAAATCAAAAGAACTTCTAACAGTTCAAACCTGATAAAGCAAAACAGGGAGACCAGCAAAAAGATGTGAAAAGTCGAATACCAGTTTCTGAGTGCATTTCTCGGCTCTGACATGACCTACAAAGGTCTCCTTTTCTCCACCAAGTCGAATATATGAGGTCAAAGATGTCCCAATTACAATGAATTTAGGATTAGAATCATCTTGAACTACATCATCAGGGATTCTAGACATCTCCGGGGTACTGTACAGCCAATCCTGAACAATGCATCCAGGCACTGGAAGTTGTATAGAATCGATCCTTTCAAGTGCTCTTCCGTTAACCCAAGTCTTCTAGCTACATTCCTGCAGTAACTTACTGGATCCTTTGGAACAAATTGTTTTCCTTCCATAATCTTAGCCAAATTCTCTGCACATAAAATAGATTCAACATTTTATACTAGAAAACTTCAACAAACTCCAAGATTAAGTACTAACCATCAGTAAGCCCTCCCGGGAAGAATTTAGGATTCTCTCGGAGTTTTCTTCGTTTCAATGAATCTGGAACACTAGGTAAAGGCAAAGCCGCCCTCTTCACTCCCAAAACCTTAACCTCTTGCAAAGATTTGTCCGATTTCTCTGATGCAATTTGGGCCCTCACTCTTTTTACCCCAGAAGTAGATGCGACAGAGGATTGCTCAATTGTCTTTAGAATAGACCTCAGAGGTCCGGGAGAAATTAAAGATGACACTTTCGGGACCACCGGAGTTTGAGATGGTGGACGTACCCCAGGAACCTTATGCTCTTTCACAAATCGATTCATTAGCTTCTCCAGTTTAGCAACCCGAATGGTGATTTTGTTCGTTCCTCCTCCCAGCTGAAGCATCCAGACATCCTCTGTCAAGAAACCAATTTCAAATTAATAACTAGCATTTAATCTTAAACCTAAAAACGTATAAATTACCTTCTTGAAAAACCTTACAAGTTGAACCTTCCTCCAACCAAATGTCACTCAATCCTTGTAATCTTAAAAGAATTGATGCCAAATCCCCTGAAGTCTTTCGTTTTATGCTCCCTAAAAACTCCGAAGCACTTAAATCAGCTTCTTTCGAGGCAACAGATGCCATTTCCCTCTGAGCAGCAGCGATCTTTTTGTGCTCCTCTAAGTTTCCTTTTTCTTCCTCAAGATCTTTTACAGAGGATCGCAAAGCTTCCAATTTAGATCGATGTTTAGAAAGCTCTCTTTCAGACTCCACTATCTTGGACTCAAGTCCTCGTTTCGCAACATTCGAAATACTACGTTTCTTAACCATCCCAGCAAGATCAAGCAAACTCTCCCATTCTGAGGAATCCAGCTCCCGAAGAATTCCCGATCTCCCTCTCAAATGTAAAGGAACCAGAGATTCATTCACATCATTCTGGAAAGGCTCCATGACGACGTCCTCATTCTCTGAAAATTATTACAAACATAAAAAATATCCTTTAGGAAAACTGTCTCATTTTTATCAACTCGCAAACTCTAAAATCTTACCGTTAACACTCCAAGGAGAATTTGAGTCATCTATCATTAACGGTCCCTGAGACCCGGAATCATTGGAATTCAAATCTAAAAATTTTTAAAATCAAGATTTCAAACACGTCTTCAAGACAACAGAAATAAGCACTCACCTTGACCATTGGAATCCATATCGAAGCCTTCAGTACCTCTCAATCAGAATACTAGCAGAGATCTACCTAGATCAAAACTGAACTGATTCTCTTCTTCAAATACGTCAAACGACAAAAAGAAGCTCACGCAATCAACTTTGACGAACCTAAAAACCGAACAGAATCAATCTATATGTGGCCAAGCTATTCAACCAAAACCAAAACGTGAATTCAACCTAATCAACTCTATCAATCAAGTGCGGAAACAACCAACAAGAAAGCATGCTAATCAAATCTCCCAAGTGTTTGATCAAATCTATTGCAAACCAATTCATCGAAATACCAGTTCCAACTCCACCAACCTACGAGCCTGATCAGCTCTTAAATTTACAAGTAATCTAGCAAATAGGCCTTCTTTTTCAAATCCTTCACAATACCTAAAATACTCTAACCACTGCTAAAAGAGATTTCAGCTGATCTTCCAAACCTCCGACTTGCAAGATGGACACGGGCAGACTGAAGACCCGTCAAAATGTTGGCACTGCAGTCAAGACGACCCCTGTTGGTGACGTCATGACCAAACAGCTGCATCAAAGTCGACACCGATTTTTCGCGAGAGCACTTTATTGCCTTGTTCTGCCAGAACTTTATTGCCTTGTTCCTCTATTACTTTATTGACCTATTTCTCTTGAAAAGCCGTTTTGCTCGCTCTTTTCCCCTCCCTGTAAGTAATTCAGTAAATGTAAAGGACTAAAAACAGTAAATCAGCATAAAGGTCGCGACTTCCTTCTGTTTCTTCGAACCGACAAAACTTGATTCTCTGAAACAGAAGGGGGGGGTTTTTGTCGCGAATTTTTTAGTTCTATTTTAGAAAGCTAGATTGAGAACCCGAATTCCCGTCCTTGAGGACAAATTCCACTTTCCGTGAGAACCTCGGGAAACCTCGGTTCTCATGTAACTTACGGAAGCCTCCAAGGCTGCCTTTCTCTGCTAATCCTAATTTGCTAAATCTCGTCCTTGTAGGACAGTTTTCCTGTTTCCAAAATAATAATGATCTACACAGTCCAGTCTCTGCTTTCGAGTGTGCGGTTACTCCAAGATTTCGCGAGTGATTTCATCGAGTGTCAATTTTGAATCCTACGAATATATCAACGTTATAATAGGGTGTTCTCACCCCGGTCGCAGCCCGACCGAATTCCTGAGTTTCATTCAAAACTTCCATCCTAAAATTCTCTTCTAAAAAAGGTTCCACTACTCAACTCATCATTTGTTGGGTTTATTCCTGACATTTACCAGAAGGTACAGCAGTTCATTGATGTGTGCCAGTGCAGTCTGCAGTCGGTATTCAAGATGTCAACCTCTCTATGACAGGTGACTTTATAAATTGGTATTGCATCTGTAATCAAATTTCAATTTGCTTTTTGAAGGATGCATAATGCTCTCTGAATCTCTTTTCTATCACTAAAATCAATTTTGAAATGAAGGGATTTTTATTGCTTTTGGAGAGTTTTCCATGATTTTTGGCACAATGAAGGCCAGTTGTGGCAGTATATTAGCAGTATCCATGGTTTTGGTTTTTGAATGAAAAAAAAGTTTCAACAACTGAATTTTGGATAAATCCACAGAATTCACTTTTTGCGGCAGAAAGAACATATTCTGCCAAAAAATATCTGCAAGGAACTGTTTAAAAAATTTTGCAATGGCTTCAAACAAGTGTGTCTGGTCAGCCGCAGGTTGGTCAATTCACGGTTGCGCACCTGCCAGTTGTCCAGCGCAGGTTGGTCCAACCACCAGCCAGGGCAGTTCTTGGCCTTGCCAATCCCCAGCCCACCAAACTGAGGTTTGGTCACCCAATTGTTGGGCACCCAAACAATCAGGTGACAAGAATCATGCTGATTTTTTTCAGAATTCAGTGAGCAGAATGGTATCCTACCACAGATTTTTTTTTTCAAAATTTCAGCAATGTTAGGTTAGGTTAGTTTATGTTATGTTAGTTTAGGTTTGCTTAGGTTAGGTTAGGTTAGTTTATGTTATGTTAGTTTAGGTTTGCTTAGGTTAGGTTAGGTTAGGTTAGGATAGGTTAGGATATGTTAGGTTAAGTTAGGTTGGGTTTGATGAGTTTTTTCTTTTTGTGAAAATTTTTATACAAAGAAATTTTGTTTAAAAAAAAATCTGTGGTAGTATACCATTCTGCTCACCAAATTCTAGGAAGAATCAGCATGATTCTTGTCACCCAATTTTTGGGTGCCCCAACAATTGGGTGACCGGACCGCGTTTTTGTGGACTGGGGATTGGCAAGGCCAAGGACTGCCCTGGCTGGCTGTTGAACTGACCGGCGCTTGACGACCAGCGGGTGCGCAACTGTGAATTGACCAACTGGCAGATGACCAGGTACCTCAAACAAGGTATCCCTTTAAGGCATGGTTTGTGCAATAGGATCTAAAGCAGTTGTTTTTCTTTGAAAATTTGAATGGATTTTATTGGTTTTCCTGTGCTTGTTGTCTGTGACTCATCTGGTGGAGTGAAGATGCAGTGATCAAGATGGCGTCATTGTCTGCACTAACATCTGTGATGATATAGACATGTAGAGGATTTGAAAGGAAATGGGTAAGCTGTGGAATTCATTGAACATTTGCTGGAGCTGAACTGTGTGAGGTTCTATTACTTCAAGGTCAGTCTTATTACCAGATGATGCCTATTTAAGGCATAAAAATGTTCGATGTTTAAAAAAAATTTCGTTTATTGTCAGAAATGGCCTGCATTGGGTGGATCATACCAATGGTGACAAGTATCATGATGCTGTGGGATTTATGCATCAATGTGGCTCATAAAGTTCTTTTTCAGGAAGTTGTGTAGACTAAGATGATGACAGCAGGAGCCACAACAACAAATATGACAGCAAAGACCACCACCACAGGTGTATTACTATAGCTTTATCATACAGCTGAGAAATAACAAAACAACCTAATTTCAGAGTACAGTATGTGTTTGTCCAGACAACTGTTGTTCCTGGAGTGTCTACGCTTTTGGAGACTTTGGAAAAGTAAAGGGGCAGGACCAACCTCATCAGCATATTTTTTGGCACATTTTCACAACTTTAGCCTTGGTGATGGAAAATACTTGGCCCCTGACTGATAAATCTGGTAATCATAGACACTACAATCAGCATAGACCCCAGACACTACAATACTACATGCTTCTAGCAACATCTGCCCCTTCATTCATTGGAGCACAGTTCCTGCAAAATTGCTAAATGATGCTGCTCCAAGGGGGGTTTATGTAAGGTCAAGATTTTCCTGGAAGCCTGAACCCTCAATTTTCAAAAACTTGAATTTCCAACTGCAGGGAATTCCAATGTGGAATTCCTGGTTGGAAATTATGTCCTAACTACGCAATTGTCAATCTTTGCGTACCTCAATTCTAAGCAGAATTTTTTTTTGCTTACACAGCGTTTGGATCTGTCGGTCTTCTGTGTTATTCATTTTCTTTGTCAACCTGATATATATTTGTTTTTCTTCTCTTTTGGAAGCCTTACTGGAGGCTTTTCTGCTGTGTTCCATAGCAGATTTGGCATTTTAAATATTTCATTTGACCAAAATTTTTTTCCTTGTGCAGGCTCATGCCCCACATTCAGATCTATAGATCAAGAATACTAAATCATACAACATTAAAGTATTAGCTATGAGGACTCCGAAGACTTTTGGAAATTTTTATATTTCTGAACATCTATTTGAAGTGTGATAACAGTTCCATGATATAGATTCATTTCCATCAATTGTAGAATTGAATATTTTTAATCTCCAAGTTCGCATAGCTCTTGAAGAAGTGGAAGTGGCATTTGTTTTTAACAGAAATTTAAAAATAAATGTCAATTTGTACTCATCTCAATATTCATTATAAAAAATATGACAAGCTAACTTTTGGCCTATTTGTACAGTTTGTTTATCATTATGTATGCACAGCTTATAGCTGAAATTATTCTTTTTGATATGAGAGCCAGTAGTCTGGAGGACAAAAGTAGTAAGTATTCTGAATGAAATATGCCCCATCAATATTACTGCTGAGGGATAAAAAATTAAAGCATTTCTCACTGGCTTTAAATTAATTGCGTCCATCCCTCACATTTTTGCAGACAAATCTTCACTTTAAAAACCAAATAATTGACTCGAAAGTTGAAACATTCACGTGAATCATCTGAGGTTTATCTTTGCAACCATTTTCCCACATATCCACACTCATTCAACTCTTTCAAAAAATGTAAAAGTTCCCATTTGCACTCTGATAAAAGGTGTCTGTGACTTAACAGTTCCTAGAAATAGGAAATGATTGAAATGTTTCTCCCCAGGTTACATCAGAACCACCATTGAGGTTTCAATGCTTCACCAGCTTCCTGATACGAGGACAGATCGACACTTAGACACAAAACACAATACATGCTGATCACCTTCTTCACGGGCAAACACAGCTAATCTTTCCGCAAAAAAAAAAATAAAACAAAGGAAGACACAAGCGCATAGAAACAAATACACAAAAGTGTTCCTGATTCTTTCCGTGTTCTTTTGTTGCTGTCAGACACCACCAGGTCCGAGACACACGCCCGAAATAACAAAGCTTCTTCATCAGGATTCTTGAGTATATAAGTTCAATTGCCATTCTCACAGCATCATCACATCCTCTCAAGCACTGCTAATGCAAACAAGTCCTTCTCATTAACCTCGTTTTTCCACAGTCTCAACTACAACTTCCCTGAAAAAAATCAATTATAAAAAAAATGATTTCAAAGTGTCTTCTACAACATTGAAAATTCCATTTGTTGCTTCGAAATGAAGAGTGCGACTCCAATGCTGGTGAGTATAAAAGCTTACATTTCTAAAAAAAGCGTATTAAAAACCTAGAGTCACTCATAATCTTTTTTTTTTCAATTTGCATATTTCCCAGCTCAAGGCAGCATTTTTCCTTGCCTTTGTTGCTGTTTTATCATCAGCACAAGATGCTTCAGTGTCAAAACGTGGTGAAACAGACGTCATCAGTGGTTTCCCGTCAGGTGACAAAATTCTAGTACCATCAAACCTCAACCAAAATTTCCACATTCCAACCAGTCCTCAGGATTTAGTGGCATCAGCTGGAGGTGATGCTGACCTTTACCTCAAAAATGCCAAATATCCTTAAGAAAAACTGTGCCTTTCAGGTCACTCCAAGGGCTTCAAAAAGAAGAAGTCGCATAAGAAGAAAGGAGGACACAAGAAAAAGAAATCCCACAAGAAGAAAAAGGGACACAAGAAGAAGAAGCATGGAAAGCATGCCAAGAAGAAGAAGAAGGGTTCCAAGAAGAAGTATGGCAAGAAGAAGAAAGCTCATAAAAAGTCTGCCAAGAAGTATGGAAAGAAGAAAAAGGGCCATAAAAAGAAAAAGTCTTCCAAAAAAGGATCCAAGGGCATGCATAAAAAGGGACACAAGAAGAAGGTCTCTATACCATATTTATCTGAAAATATTCAATGCCTGAAATGAATCCAATTTTCTCTCTCCACAGGGCTTCAAAAAAGTATACAAAAAGGTTGAATCAGGACATGTGAAAAAATACTATGATAAAAAGAAGAAGAAGAAGCACCACAACAAAAAGAAGGCAGCAAAGAAGTACTCAAAGGGAAAGAAAGGGAAGAAATACAAGAAAGCAAAGAAGAAGGTTTGAAAACTGAAAATTAATCCTTTTCCACAATGTGATCACATTTGGTCCTCTTTACAGTCTGGAAAGAAGGGGAGTTCACACAAGAAAAAGAATTCGCACAAGAAGGGCTCCCACAAGAAAAAGAAGGGAGGAAAGTCCTCAAAATATGGCAAGAAATCATCAAAGAAGAAGCACAAGAAGCATGGAAAGAAGAAGAAGTCTGGAAAGAAGAAGAAGAAGGGTCTGTGAAAATCAAATTCAAAGCTGTAATCATAATCAAAAGTTACTTATTTTGCTTTGTTCAGGTGGCTCATCATCTGGGTCAGGATCTGGGTCAAGTTCTGGGTAATAGGCTGGAGTCAGAATGTTCATTCTTTTGTCCCAGCACCAAAAAGAATCTCTGGTTCACTACCAGCTGGATTTGTTTACCAAATATGAACCATTATGCCACAGTGATGACACTAGCTTTTGTTTGTGTGCATGCCACATTTCCTCTCGGTTGATGGTTTTGTTCTTGTTGAATTTTGAGGAAAACTGTGGTCTGAAAAATGACATTCTGTTGAATAAAATTGGTTCTGTTGTAAATCCTCAAACATTATTTTATTCCTGAAATTCCTTCAGTCTGAGCTTGTGGGGAAAATATGTGGATTGATCTACCATCACCGTTCAAGTGTAAACTTATGGTATTACTTGCTCAGTGATTTAAATCATCTTGGGAAATAGTGACTGTCTATTGAAATTCGTTGAATCTTCTCAAGCTGAGTTTAGAATTACGGTTATGATGCCAAGATTGTATGTCAAAAACAACATTCATAGATAAGTAAACTGATGGAAAATTTAGCTTCTATAATGGAATGAACCGTCATAAAAAACTTTTTTCGAGCAAATAAATTTTAGCTTAAAAAATTTGTAATAAATTAACTTAGGGGCAACAATGACTTTCAGCCACTATAAGATGCATTCAAGGGGACGCTACCCATCAATTCTTCTGGAATGCTGCCAACCAATCCATCAAAACCTTTGAAATAACTAGATCGAAACAATTGAAAAGCAATACAAAAAGTGCAAAAAAATAAACTGATGTGTTTTACACACACTCAGCCCCTGCACAGCACACCTCCCACGCAACAGATTTTCACGGAAGAGACCAGCCCTGGAGGCCGTTTTTTCTCTTGCATGACAGAAAAACCTGCATAACAGACTTCAGTCTGTAGGAGTGTGTGCCACCAGCAGTGGATGTGAGTCCTTCACATGCCCCTTGCTTTCCAACTGAATTTGCATAAAGGACTTTTCCCATAACAGACTAGCCTGCAGCATTATAATTAACCATTGGATGGTGGAGGGTTCCTAGCTGTCCTGTACTCCTGTGGCAGTCAGGATTTTTTCAAGGGGCATTTCAGTGACCTTCGTTTGTCAATTTCAGTGACCTTTGTTGGTCAAACTGAAATGCCCCTACCCTTGAGTGGCATTTAAGTTTGACCAATGGGATTTTCTGCACCTAGAATTTTCTTGATTTAGGTCCTGATTTAGGTCTTGGCAACCTGGGTGCATTTCAGTTTGACCAAAGGTCACTAGCTGAAATGCACCCAGGTAGCCAAGACCTTCGTCAGGAAAATTCTAGGGGGAGAAAATCCCACTGTCTCAAGGAATCACACATGTTAACCCAATGCTGGGAATGTATGAAACATGCCTTCCAAGGATGATGTTATTTTTATTCTTAAACTAAAATTTTCTGCAGGATTATAAAAAAATCAGACTTTTTCTTTAATCAGGCCTTCATTCAAAAATATTGTCTTTTAATTTGCAGCCCTCATGGGGACAAAATGTTGCAAAAGTATCCCAATTTTTCCATACAACGGTCATGTCCTCCCAGGGATTATATGAAGATCAATCATGAATGTGGATTATGTAGCACTCTAAGCCATCCAAACCGCAAGGATTTTTTAAATTCAGGTTAATCTTAATATTTCAAAACTCACTAAGTCCAATATCTTCCTAAGTTGAACTCGTTTCAAATTCTGGCCTGAATCTCTTTGGAAACAATGCATTAAATAACCTTGGAAAACGATGTGAGGCTTCTCCTCTCAAATCTCTGTACCTCAAAATTTCCAATGCATTTTGGCTATCACTGTACTGTATGCTCTAGACAACAGAAAGATAAGCGCAGTGAAGAAGTAACTTCATTTGTTTTGAAAGGAAGTTAAAACTAATGGGGTTAGTGATTGCCTGCTTTCAAGTTTACCATCCTGTCAACTTATTCCTGAAGCAATTTGAGGCCCAGAATATCACACTTTACAAACCCCTGGAAGTCTTCAATGTTTTTCACAAAGAGTAATTTTTTGAAAAATTCAAACTTGAAGTCAAATTGTTCCTGGTCTCTTAAAATCAATTTATAGACGTTTGACTGAATATTGAATTTATAAAAAATTCTGCATAGGTATGTCTGAAATGCTTCAATAAATGCCAAGGCTCCAATAGATGCTGGTCTCTATAATGAATTCCTGGTCTTGAAGGTGATTCAAGGGAATAGTAGCTGGCCTGTGCCCAAATCGGCACAAAAGGACAAGAAATACAAAATAAAATAACACTGTGATCAGGTGTGGGGTTCACCTGGGGATCTTGTTTTCAAGATCCCAAAGAATAAGATAAAATGTATTTCATTTTAAACCCCAAAGATAAAATTCACACAACAAAAATATAATCACACACAATGGAGACTGAACTCCATGATCACTCTTCTAGTACTGATCTGGAACTTCCCAAGGAAATGGTGGCGAGTTGAGGCTATGGAAAACCTGAGAAAGGTCTGGAATGTTCCAGATTAATTGAGCATAGATTTATGGTACAGTACTTTAAAGTTCCAAATTATTCCGCCACATGGCCTACATACAATACATTGGCCAAGTCAAACAACATAAAGGTCAAAAGTAACATATGAGATATGAGTCATTTGACTAATGTATATACCTGATGTTGTGGCTCTGAGTATACAAGGTTGAGCTGTTTCACCCACATCTGCTTGGCCTTGGGTATTTATAGAGTACGTTGAACTGTCAAAAAAGTGTATGATTTAACCCATACAATTGTAAGGTTGTAGAATTTTTATTCCAACCAAAAAATTTAGATTTTCTGCATGAGTGTATGATGATGGATGAACACTTTCCAATTTGGGGGACAGGTCTCCACTCTCCACCCATCTCACAAGCTGTTGGAACTTTTTCAGGTCAGACAAAAAACTGAAATTCAATTTGGTTTGTCGCATCAACTTTTCTACATTCTCTGACACTTTCAAGTCTTTTCACTAATTAGTTGGTTAACGTTTGCAACAGATGAAAACCCAAAAGCATTTTGCATTTTTCCAAGAGCAGTGGTTAATTCACATTTATTTTTTCCCTCTTCGAAAATATCATCCAAGGCCCAGTTTCTGCCAAGAATGTTCTTCTTTTCTACTTCAAAATCCTATGAAACTTTTGGGGTTTTCACTTTTTCAATCATCTGCCTCATATGGTCAGAGAGCAGGGTATAAGGAGAGTCCTCTCAGCAGGTCCTGTTACATCTTGTCCCTCTCCTATGTTCATCACTGGATTTTTCCTCATTTGCTCAGGTTCAAAGTGAACGAGAAATTTGATGTTAAAATGTGACAATATGACCTAATGTTTCCTACTTTGTTCGTTGTATGAAATGCCTGGATTAGTTTCCAGGAATCGATTTCAAATCTGAGATTTCCAAAAGAAGAAAAAAATTTAATGGAACAGAAATTATCGCAGGAATAAATATTCCAAATATGAAAGAATCGCATGAATATGCTTATAGACAAGTGTCCAAGTTTTAAAAATTTTCTTCATCTGAACCAAAACGCCAAGATCATTCATCTTAAAAGGCAGAGTTTTCATTTGATCCTAACGCTATTCCTAATTCCAATTGTAAATTGCATCTCCTTCCAAAAAATTTCGGAGCTGAAGCGTAATGACATAATAAATAAAAAATCTACTTTCTACTGTAGCTTTTTTCAATGGCATTCCAGCAAGGCATATTTTCGGTAATTTAAGCAATAAACCTTATCATTAAGAAACAATTTTCTGCTGACACGTATAAGCCCGAAGTAGCAGTTCGATTACTTTATTCTTATCTTGAAAACCTTGAACTGAATTGGACGAAAAATTGCCAACGTCAAACGTCGGATCGAAAACGTCAAGAAAAGACGCAAATCAGGTTTTTTCAGACGAATTTTATGAAAGCATGCATTTTTACAACGATGCCAGAACATAAGCAAAAACAGCAATTCAACAACAAGTCAAGAAACAAAAAAAACATCAACAAATGAAGCAAAGAAACAGTGCGTGTGGTTTTTTTTTTTTTTTTAGGTTTCCTGTATAAGGTATAATGCGATGATGATGATGGTACATCAACCACTGGAACTGGAGCTACCAGCACAACAGCTGCTGCTGGAACTGCCTCCATGTCCACCACCGCTACCACTTGAGCTACCACCTTTGCCACCTCCACTTCCACTCGAGCTACCACCTTTTCCTCCTCCACTACCACTGGAACTTCCGTGACCACTGCCACTGGAACTTGATGCTGTAATTTGAAAACAGACCAAAAAAATTCACCGCGGAGAATATCATAAATCATTCATCAATGAATAATATCTTGAAGAATCAAATTTCAAAGAATTTTAAGTCAATTCTGAAATTAAATGCTGAAGACGTGAAACAGATTTTTTTCTCATAAAATTTTTGATGTTAAGCGTAAAACTGCAAATTTAATTAGTAATAAATGTATTAATCATAAATTCATTAATAAATAATTTGTTGAAGAATTAAATTTCGAAGAATTTCAACTCAATTCTGAAATGAAATGAAGATTTTTCTCTAATAAAATTTTTTATGTTAAGCTTTATATTGTAAATTTAATTAGATGAGATTTTCCTATATTTCTATAAATTCCAATAAAACTTCAAAGAAATATATTTAAATTAAATACGGAGAAGTCATTTCTTTGTCAACCTCCAGCCATCATCATGTCATGTCCTGGGGCAAACATTTGAGTGCCCCCAGGGCTTTTCCCAGTTGCCAATGCTGCAGCTGCTTGCACAGATCCTGATTCTCCAACTGTAACATCCTTTTCAGAATCCAGAGTAGGAATAATTGATCCTGAGACCCCAGCACTCATTGACATCATTAGAAGAACCCCAGCTGCAACACCGACCTTTGATTCCAAATTTAAAAAATAACGCAAACAATTTGTGATGTTGTTGACAATTTTTTTTAAATGCTGAAGTATATAAACTCACAAGCATGGCCACTTGAATTCCAGGCATTTTTTTTGCCTTTTACGATTTAAAACTGGTATTCGCGAATTTGTGAATCGATTGTTTTCTGGTGATCGTCGAAAACGCAACTGATGGAGGAAAATACGACGTCTAGTGTTTAAATACCGAAAGGTAGAAAGGTTCTGGAACACTGAACGTTTATTCACAAACAGCAGAGAATGAGAGTGAATTAAGTCGAGCGCATCAATCCGGAACTTTTTGGAAGCGAACTCATGTTTAACCTTCAAAATGGTGGCGAGAAATCGCACAACAATTACCGGTTTCATGTTTAAACCTTCCCTGAGCATTTTCTCTAAAATTTCATAATTTACCTGACATTTTCAATGCAAGAATCAGCTGACAATTTTTTTTTTTAAAGTTCAGACTCCAGAAAGATTTGGGGTGTGTTGTTGCGTGCCATTCACAGCCAGGCACTGGCAAGTTCAAAATGTCTGCCAGTTCCTCTTCCTTGAGAATAAATTCACGTTATTTTTTTTTCTTTGTGAATTTGAATGTTTCCTGTTTCCCAATGGTGGCATTAATGAATGGATCAAGAAATGAGGGCAGCATTACGAAATCCGAATGCATCCGTTTTATTCAATCGTCAAAACACAGCACAACGTTCCGCACAATTACAAACGACGCAGTCATATATATTCAAAAAATTCAAGCTTGACAAAACAATTGTTTTCATAACTATTTTTTTTATAAATGCGTTGTACGACTTTGGAAACAATTTTTTTTAGTTATACACGCTGAAAAAATACTGAAGGCAAGAAAGTGTTCGGGAATTTCTCAGTCAAGGACTTGTTGAAAATTGATGATCATCACAGCGTTGCCAACGGCTTGCTCCAGTGTGACTGAAATCACCGAATCAAGTGCCTCACTCACCAACTAAATATCTTGTTCAGTTGGCACAACTTGTAGCAATAATTGCGTCCATCTTGTGAAGGTATCTGAAAGGTATCTTGGTATTTTTAAAGTATTTGAAAAAAAAAATAAATGAATAAATTTCGCTCACTCATTCCCGGAAGTGCGTATTTGTGAACCACGAATGGAATGTACACGAAACCTCCAGCGACGATGAACCCCAAGGCATAAAGGTATTCAACTTTCGGGTCATCCACGATTGGCCCAATCACCAGGTAAACGGAAATCAATGCTACGATGATGGGTACCAAAATATTGACCTACAAAGAATCAAAAACTTGTCAAGAAAAAGGTTCATTCGCACGCTCTCGAGAGTATCTCTTTTGGGTGAGAAAAATACATGGAATTGATAACTAACGTAATTACCAGATTATTTGAGGAAAATCGATTACTTTATCCGAATTCAATTTCATTCTTCAAAAATATAAAATTGTGTTTTAAACGTCATGAAAATCGATCAGAGATGAATCCTGGGCATGTAAGAAACGAACAAACATTAAATAGATCATCACATATACCTGTAAAATTGCGATGAAAATGTTTAATATATCCATCTACTGAAAAAAGGTTTCTCATTTTCACGTGTGACACGTTAATTAAAATGTTTACATGATAAAAGAAAACTACGCATGTTAACTTCTGATGAGCGTTGGGATTTTTCTGCTGGGTTTGTGACACAAGATTGTGACAATAAGATACACCAATTGGCAAAAGGCTAAACTATTTTTAATTTGATGGTAAATCTGGTTGTTATAATATAAAGCAGTTCCGGAAGGAGAACCCATGAAAAATGAACTATTAATTCTGAAAATAAAAGAGTGAGCAGAAAATATCCGAATGTCATCCAATGGAGAATTTTGAAGCTTGATCGCGCATATTTTTGCTATGATCGTCTACCCTTGGTCACTGATCCATTTTCTAAAGTCGAAATTCTGTTTCTAAATGTAGAATAGTAACAACAAAAAATCACCTGATAGGGTCGCTTAAAATCTTTCTTGGTCTTCCTCATGATGATGAGTGTCACCATGGCGAGGCCATAGAAAATCCAGGCTGTGAAGCTGAAGAAATCGATCAAACTGCCAATATCGCCTATCATGATCATCAAAACCGCCAAAACAGCCTGAAATTTGAAAATTTGTTTTCCGCACTTGTCAGTTGTCACAGCAGAAATATGTTATTCATCAAGTGCACAGATGAATTTATCAACTTTAGAGATTTGAAATGCACTACAAATAACAGGATCGATTTCAAAGGAAACATTTCGAACTAACCAAATTAAGTCGAAGTTGGCAATCCTGTCAAAACGGCCATTTGCATTGAAATCTTAAAAATGATGTTTTTTTTATTGTGCCATCGGCGGCGAGATTTCGGTACGAAGATTTTCGGGGATTGATTTTTGCTAATTTCATGCACGATATTTAATCGTGATTTTGTGCATAAATCGATTTTTACGTAAATTGGTTTTTTTTTGCTGGGTTTTCTGCAGGAAAATAAATACTGTACAATACGACGGACAAAGGAAATTATTGAATTAAGCGATTAAGGAATAAATTATTACTTGCAGTATGACGCTTCAACACAAATGTTCTTTTCCAAAAGTTTCCAAGTAGAGCTTTCAATCCGATGCAAATTTGTTTTCACTCACATTGAAGATAATTGCAGGGGAAGGTGATAAACTCTTCACATGAACATAAGCCATCAGATCGACCATATGTCCTTCTTTGGCAGCTCCATAAGTCAATCTAAAACCATTGAATAATTAAAATAACATCAAAAACGGTGCGACTTACGCTAGATTAAATTGATGAATCTCAATGAATGGAAGTGCGACATCTAGGAGAGAAAAGTATTATTGTGGACTCAGGATATAACTAAGAAAACTAAAGGAGAGGAAAGTTTTGACTTCAAAAGCTGTTGTGCAGGTATACCCGCAATGCAAATTTGGATGAATTATATTTTGAATATTAGTTTTGAATGATCAGATTCATAAAATGAGAATAAGATTACGGATGATTCTGAAGTTTTGTCATCCAGTACTCCATATATGAGGGAACTGAGTATCAAACTTTCTGCATGAAGTTCGAAAGCATTGAACATTTTTTGAGAAATGTATGATGCAAGACCACTGTCCACGTGAAAACCGTCTTTTAGAATGACTCAAAATGTTATTGTTACACCTGTGTTACTGAGAAATGCATACTTTTTCTTTGCTTGGTTTTCAGCACCAAGCAATTAGGGGCTTCTATACTTATTGAATGCCCCAAGTGGGACAACTTTTTTTCTTTGAGGCACCGGGGACCTTTGATTCCTTGTGCAGATTTTATCTGCAGTAACAATGCCTGATGGTGATTTTTATCAGCAACGTGCTTCCCAGAAAAATTCATTTTGCGAGATTGAAGATATCTCCAAAACTAAAGCCCAGGCAGAGCAAAATTTTTGGGAAACAATCAAGTTTAGACAAATTTTCAAATGAAATGAGAAATATTAGTTTTACCACATTGTTATCATGCCCTTAATGTACGACCCTAATTTCATGAAAGCCCCTGGTGGCCCAAAAGGACCAGGCGCACCTGCTCATTAATGCAGGACGGCGCAATCTTGTGCAACTCTGTTTCTTGTACATGCATATCTGATCGGGTCTCAGGCGGGCTGAATATATTAGTCCAAACTGGTTGTCCATCCCCTTTCCCCACTTTTATTTGATGATCCCGACATTGCCTCCCAAGTAAAGACATGCAATTGAATGCATTTCATGAAAACATGAAAGTTGGCTATTATCCGAATAATAGTATACTTCAGACACATTTTTACCAGCTGAAGTAAATTATCTTAATTTTAACCTTTCTGAGTTTTTGATGCCATTCAGCTAATATAGCTGCTTCATAGGTGCATAGATTAATTTTTTCAAGAAGCAGAAACTTTTTTATACGCTGTTATCCCAAACTGCCGGATGTAAATAAAACTTTTTAAGAAACGGGACAAGAACGTCTTCTTGTTTTCAGATCTTTAAGTTTTATCCGATGATTACTCGTTGAGATAATCCTTGTCGAGAAGCTTTAATCTTATGACCGGAGTAAAGCGAATGAGACAACTTCTCTTTCAATTCAATACGTATATTTCTGATGCAGCGCAACAACAGTCCAGACCAGCAATGAGCGACGAGAGAAGCGTTCGGACGCTCCTTTATAGACAATGTATGCGCGGAAACGGTTACTGACCGCGCAGGACCGGAATAAACAGAAAGTAAACCGAGTCATGTGAATGACCAGTCAAAAGTAACACATTCCGGTGCTTGAACTGAAAAGCGTTGCTAGGCGGATCTGACATATGAAACACAGTTTGAGAACGGGGTATTATTACGCTGTTCGAGGACTCACAATTTACGATGACAATGTGTCGATGTCGATCTCCGGCAACTAGGGTCTTTTTCTCTCGTGATTTGATATTACACGACGAAAGAGGCCCCAGTCTCCAGAAACCTTGTCTCCTGAAGGATTCGAACCCCAGGCCTTGAATTTTGGCAATCTCAAAATTACACTACCGAGTATGGCACCGTACATCCCTGACGTAATTTTAAACTAGTTCCTACCCTAAATATCGATCCCTATGTGTGACAGAAAACGTNGGAGGATTCGAACCCCAGGTCTTGAATTTTGGCAATCTCGAAATCACACTACCGAGTATGGCACCGTACATCCCTGACGTAATTTTAAACTGGTTCCTACCCTAAATATCGATCCCTATGTGTGACACAAAACGTCAGAGTTAACGCTAAAGAGGCAATAAAAATCGGGTCCTTCCGCGCACCCCTATACTCGATGACTCCCTAGATGAACCTGTCGATGACTCCTGTTTCTAAAAACGAATAAAAAACTCACTCTTTGAATTCTCTGCATACCAGTATATTTTCTGTCTTCTGGTATTTAAATCTTTTGACAAACCATACAAAATTGTCACTCGCGATCAATTTCGGAAACAACAGCACCAGCACCGAGTATCGGATCCGCTATTTTTATTACTCGCGTGAATTGAACATTTTCTGGATTTCCCTCTTTATTTTGACGCACCCATTTATATTTTTCGGTCTGACCTCCTGAAGTTATTTTTATTTTATTTTCGGTTAAAACCCCTTCACCATTTAAAAGTGATGCCACTGAATCATGTCGCGTTATATTTAATGGAATATCTTGAAAAGAGGCCATTGGAAGCAAGGAATCTAAACTACCGCCCGAATCAGCATTCCCTCTGTCGTTCTCCACATCTTCCACTTTGCTGGCGACAACCCCTTCCAATTCGACGCGTTCCGGTGATGCAGATCTGGCTGGCCTTCTTGAAATCTATAAGTGTAAAATTCGACGAAAATGTTTAAACAGTCATTTTCGTACAAAAATTGCACTTACCAAAAAGCGACGACGGACGCAATTATAAAACCCCTTCCAATTCGACGCGTTCCGGTGATGCAGATCTGGCTGGCCTTCTTGAAAACTATAAGTGTAAAATTCGACGAAAATGTTTAAACAGTCATTTTCGTACAAAGATTGCACTTACCCAAAAGCGGCGACGGACGAAATTATAAACCCAATTAATGGCGAACATGGTCACAGAACCCATTATTAATCCCAAAATTAGGATCAATAACAGTAATCCCGATGACACGTGTGCAATTACTGGATTAAAATTTGTGGTACCCGCCAATATTGTTTTCACAATTTCTGTGATGGATTTATTGTTGAATGATTGATTTGTGACGACCGCGAGTGTTGGATGAGGATATGACATCTCCTCCACTTCACTGGGAACCACTTCAAAAGAAACCATCCCCACTGTCGTGGCTGTCGACGTCAAAACGGGAGCTGCGGTTGTGAAAATTGGAATCTCCACTACCACAGGAGACGAATTGGCCGAAATCACTTTTTCGACGCACCTGCCTCCTCGCAACTCAATATCAGTGCTGGGAGCACCAACACAAGCCACGTCTCCACTCAACAAGATCACCTACAACATATGAATATTATTTTCGCGAATTTATATTTGTGAATTTTATTTTACCTTGATTTGATTGAACGATGCGCATGTGAAGTCCAGCACATCCCCAATTAATTTAACCACTCCGTCATAAGCAAAGGCGTTTCGAACACCTTCTTTGCATAAATCTTTACAATTCCAATTTGAATCAATTAACTCACAATTTGGACTATCTCCATTTGTATTATTAAAAGGATATAAAATAATACAAAAGGCAATAATTGACAACCTCTTGACAATCATATTTTGGAATTTTTTAAGTTAGATTTTTAGACTCGTGTTCTCTCGCCAAGAGCTCTGATCAGAATGTCGAAGTATTCTTGGTGAAAGAAAGCAGAAAGCACGGCAAATATTTTTGCATAGGGATACAATTGTATCACCTCTCCGGTCCATTGAAAAGGGTGAACACTGTTGCGTTTTTCGCACTTTGATAAAAGGGCACTTCATGGTTCACTGACTGGGAAAAAGCAGGCTTTTTCCTGTTGCGCCGGGAGAATGTTATCATGCCCTTAATGTACGACCCTAATTTCATGAAAGCCCCTGGTGGCCCAAAAGGACCAAGCGCACCTGCTCATTAATGCAGGACGGCGCAATCTCGTGCAACTCTGTTTCTTATACATGCATATCTGATCGGGTCTCAGGCGGGCCGAATATATTAGTCCAAACTGGTTGACCATCCCCTTTCCCCACTTTTATTTGATGATCCCGACATTGCCTCCCAAGTTGATAAAAGCTCTTTCTCTTCCTTATATTTCTTCAGTGGTTGATACCCTCTTGAGGAGAAGAGTACGTTGTAGGATATGTATTGGAAATACATGATTGATTGAATAAGAAGAGATATACATTTATTTCCACTAAGCAACTGTGTGTTGCTGGTTTGAGGCGCGCCCGACTTAAAGGAGCGAATAATAAAAAGAGTCAAACAGAATTGGGTAATCTTCTTAAAAGTTGGTAAATCGAAGTATCATATCGATTTACTGTAAAACCTATTTTGTCAGACAACAAGTGGCGCAGTCGGTACTCCTTTTTGCGCCGGGAGAGTAAACTGGTTAGACCAGTAAAAATACCTCGAACTTCACTAACGTGAAAAGTGGAATAAATGCAAAGTGCGAAAAATTGAAATTGAAAGAGAGATTCCGTCAGGAAGACGAAGAGTCTAGAAGAGACTACTGGAAAAAGTCCCGTCAGGAAGACGAAGAGTCTAGAAGAGACTACTGGAAAAAGTCCCGTCAGGAAGACGAAGAGTCTAGGAGAGACTACTGAGAAAAATTCCGTCAAGAGGACGACGAATCAAAAACAAGTTGGTGAAATTGAAATTTTTCTAAGCAAAAACAAAAAATAGAGAAAAATCAAAAAACGTAAAGTTTAAAAGAAACGCGAAAGTGAAACGTTGAGTGACCTTTGAGAAATTGCTAGAATACGTGGATTTAGTCTTTGTATATATATATATTACTAATCAGCCAGAAAGTGTTATATATATATATTATATTTCCTAACGAAATATATTATTAACTTTTATGTCTCAAAAGGAATCCCAAAATAAAGAAGAAAAATCATCTGTTAGAAAAGCCATAGAATATAACTGTACATTAGTACAAGAAGTATTTGCAAGCGTATACGGAACCATCGATCAAGATAACACTGATAACAATTTGCCCACTTCTAATAACATACCCACTAAGATCATTAGACTACTGAGAGAAATTCCGTCAAGAGGACGACGAATCCAAAGCAAGTTGGTGAAATTGAAAATTTTCTGAATAAAAACAAAAAATAGAGAAAAATCAAAAAACGTAAAGTTTAAAAGAAACGCGAAAGTGAAACGTTGAGTGACCTTTGAGAAATTGCTAGAATTCGTGGATTTAGTCTTTGTGTATATATATACTTACTAATCAGCGAGAAAGTGTTATATATATATTATAATTCCTAACGAGATATATTATTAACTTTTATGTCTCAAAAGGAACCCCAAAATAAAGAAGAAAAATCATCGGTTAGAAAAGCCATAGAATATAACTGTAAATTAGTTCAAGAAGTATTTGCAAGTGTATACGGAACAATCGACCAGGATAACACTGATAATAATTTACCCACTTCTAATAACACACCCACTAAGATCATNCTGATAACAATTTACCCACTTCTAATAACACACCCACTAAGATCATTTTAAAAAGACCAGAAGATTTTGAGACAAAGGAGGAAACTGCTAAACGAATTAAAGAAGATCCTTTAGGTTTAAAAGACGAATAAAATATATATTTAATTAATTAGTTAAAATCAACATTTAACCATGCAAACCGATGAAGAAAACACAGATGTCGATATGACTGTTATTCCCAGCAGACCCGCAATTATTCCCGCTAATCCACCTATGACCAGTACCCAAATTAATCCAAATCAATACAGTGATCTAGGAGCCACTGGAATACAACTATCCTTTATTCCAAATCCTACTAAAACTTTTGATGCCAACAGTCTACCAGCCGAATATTTAACGCTATCTCCTAAAGAACAACAAAATTTTCTACAGAGAACTATAATGGAAACTAAAAGAAATATTGCTAGACTACAGGCTGAATTAGAAACCAATGAAGAAAATACAGATGTCGATATGACTGTTATTCCTAGCAGGCCCGCAATTACTCCCTCCAATCCACCTATGACCAGTACCCAAATTAACCCAAATCAAAACAGTAATCTGGGAGCCACCAGAATACAATTATCCTTTATTCCAAATCCTAATAAAACTTTTGATGCCAACAGTCTACCAGCTGAATATTTAACGCTATCTCCTAATGAACAACAAAGTTTTCTACAGAGAACTATAATGGAAACTAAAAGAAATATTGCTAGACTACAGGCTGAATTAGGAAAAGCATCAGCAAAAAGAGCAGAAGCAATAAACCATCAGATATTACAATTCCAAAGCAATATATCAGATTTAGAAGTAATGGAAAAAGAATTTGCCACTAATTTACAAATCATATCAGAAGCACAAAAAGCCCTAAGCGAAAGGAACAATATTTTAATGGCAAAGATGCTGAAAGACCAAACCATGGAAAGAACAATTAATTTGACTGAAACTAATGAATTGAGGAAAGCTGTTGTAAATAATACGTTATTAGGAACTCTGGAGACTCCAACACCTGAGGAAATGGTGGTATGGAATCAATCCCAGGGTAGAAGTATACTAGCCACTGATGCTAATACCGTAAACGCATTCATAAATAATTTACCTATATTTACTAGTGAATGCAATAAGAGACTCCAACACCTGAGGAAATGGTGGTATGGAATCAATCCCAGGGTAGAAGTATACTAGCCACTGATGCTAATATAGTAAACGCATTCATAAATAATTTACCTATATTTACTAGTGAATGCAATAGAATTTCATGGAGTTCTTGGTGCTCTAGATTTATCACTACAATTAATGCAAACCCTTTAAGTGATGAGCGTATAAAAAACCTACTCTTACAGAAGATACATGGAAAAGCCTATAATGTATTAAAGGCTGAGCAAGGTTTGCTATATCAACCTTATCAGGTTATCATACAATTTCTTAAGCGATATTTTGGCACTGAAGATTTATCAGATGGACTAGCCACCCTCGATTATATAAAACAAGACGAAAATGAACAAGTTAAAGATTTCTCCCTACGATTGGATATAGCTGCAAATAAATTAGACACCGAATACACTCCAAAAATAAAGGTATTACGGCAAGATGGAACCCGAAAGTTCGTAACCAATCCACTGTACGAACAAAAAGAAATTAAGGCAGAGTGTAGAAGTTCATTCCTAGCCAAAATTAAATTAAATAAGTTCATAACAGGACTCCAACCGCATATTCAGAGAAGGATAAATGAAATCCCAAACTCATACGCAGAAGCGGTTGAAAAAGGAATAAGGATTGAAAAAATGTTAATAGTTACGGGACAAATCTCATTTTCTTGCAACAACTTCTCAATCTCTACAAATAAAAGAGGAAATAATAAAATTAATATATATCGAGGTTCCAACAGAGGATACCAGACTTCCAATACTTATAATTCAAACTCTCAACCTGGACCCTCATCACTAAGACCTTGTTATTCATGTGGAAATGGAGACTCCAACACCTGAGGAAATGGTGGTATGGAATCAATCCCAGGGTAGAAGCATACTAGCTACTGATGCTAATACCGTAAACGCATTCATAAATAATTTACCTATATTTACCAGCGAATGCAACACAATCTCATGGAGCTCTTGGTACTCTAGATTTATCACTACAATTAATGCAAATCCTTTAAGTGACGAGCGCATAAAAAATCTCCTATTACAAAAAATACATGGAAAAGCCTATAATGTATTAAAAGCTAAACGAGGTTTGCTATATCAACCTTATCAGGTTATCATACAATTCCTGAAGCGATATTTCGGCACTGAGGATTTATCAGATGGGTTAGCTACTCTCGATTATATAAAACAAGACGAAAATGAACGAGTTAAAGATTTCTCTTTGCGATTGGATATAGCTGCCAATAAATTAGACGCCGAATACACCCCAAAAATAAAGGTACTAAGGCAAGATGGAACACGAACGTTCGTAACAAATCCCTTGTACGAACAAGAAGAAATTAAAGCAGAATGCAGAAGTTCATTTTTAGCCGAAATTAAATTGAATAAATTTATAACGGGACTCCAACCTCATATTCAGAGGAGGATTAATGAAATCCCTAATTCATATGCAGAAGCAGTTGAAAAAGCAATAAGAATTGAAAAAATGTTAATAGTTACAGGACAAATTTCATTTTCCTGCGACAACTTCTCAATCTCTACGAATAAAAGAGGTAATAACAAAATTAATATAAATCGAAGTTCCAATAGAGGATACCAGACTTTCAATAATTATAATCCAAACTCTCAACCAGGACCCTCATCTCTACGACCCTGCTATTCATGTGGGAAAACAGATCATTTTATGGCTGAGTGTCCCACTAATAACAATAATAATAATTCTCAGCCTAAACCTGCTTATCAAAATATTTATAATCAATCATCTCAAAATCCTCGGTATTCTTATCAACGAACAACTAGAAACCCATCAAGGAGAATGTCTTCATCTAATATGCAACAATGTGCCCCCAATAGGAATACTACCCAAGTAATGTATCAGATGAAACCAGCTATTGCTCCACCTCCCCAGAATAATAATCAACAAAACCGGACCATAATGAGAGGTTCCTCCTCCAATAGAAGAGGAAACCCCACCAGAGGTCGACGACCCATAGGTAGAAGAGGAGGAGTAGTAAGAAGGACGCATAACATTAATGTCGATATCGAAGATACAGATCAACGGGAATCACAGGATACTTGTCATGAGGAGAACCTTATCATCCTAGAAGATGAAAATGATGATACGAGATATGAAGATGATCAATATTATGAATATTACGAAGATGATGAATACTATCAATACGAACAGCAATATCACGAGAATGATGTTGAAATTTATGAAGAAGATAGTTATGTGGAATGTAATCATGTCAGAGAAAATAATGTTCAGGGAAACGATTACTGACCGGAAGCGCCAATCTTACGCGACTTCCGGTAATTTCTATTTCATTTCGGAAAAATGAACCTCCTAGTAATTTATTAATTGATACAGGTTCAGAAATTTCTATACTAGATACTAAAATAAATAAGGATTTAATTTTACCAAGTAATATAATTATTAACACACTAAAAGGAAATAGTATTCCGTCTACAGGATCTGTTGATAAACATTTATATTACGACACACAATTTTTAAGCAAATGTCCATTCCTATTAATTGATAATATAAGTAACTCCAAATTTGTAGGAATATTAGGATCACTGACCAATTTTCGTTTGAGTCGATTTTATACAATGTTTTTATTAACGGAATTTTAAGTTTTATATTTATAAGGTAAACTTAATTTTAGACGTTTTGTATACACAATAATATATCTCTTCCTAGGAGATTTTCGACTGTACCCTATTAAAAAGGTAAGTATTCCCGCATATTCACATTCTCTAATAAAACTTAGATTGTCAGCGGAAAATACTAGAAAATTCTCTGGAAAAACTATAATAGTAAATCCAGAAATCGACCCCAATAACGAATTGATTATTGGAAGGTCTCTCTCTAAAGTATCTCCTAAAGGACATGTTTACGCTTGTTGCATAAATCTAGATGATAAGGAAGCTATTTTACATTCTTCCTTAAATATAGCTACAGCTGAATTATTAAGCGAAGAATATCTAGTAGCATACACAGAAAAACAAACACCAAATAAAAAATCCACTCACATAATGGGTGAAGAAAATGATTCCGAAGAGACAACTGAAGTTATGATTCAAAATAGCTTAAATAACTCAAAATGTCCTAACCATCTTAAAAACGTTATCAAGAAAAACCAAATAAAAAATCCACTCACATAATGGGTGAAGAAAATGATTCTGAAGAAACAACTGAAGTTATGATTCAAAATAGCTTGAATAACTCAAAATGTCCTAACCATCTTAAAAGCGTTATCAAGAAAATCCTTTACAAATACTCGGATGTACTTGCAAAAAGAACTGATAAATTAGGACACTGTAAAATTTATCAACCCACAATTCCTTTAAACACAAATGAACCTATATATACTAAACAATATCTGATTCCTCACTTCCAAAGAGAAGTGATGGATAAATTTGTCAATGATATGAATGATCAAGGAATAGCTTGCCCATCCACGTCCCCGTATAATTCACCCACACTAATGGTAAGGAAAAA
>CAJPEX010001914.1:0-20600 GCA_905338405.1 Notodromas monacha
TACATATACTCTCTCACAGCATTCCAGAGTTCCAGTGGTTAATCATTGCTTCCGCGAATCGGTTCTTGACCCGGTTAACCCCAACCGAGTACACATAAAAGAATGCAGAACTGAAAGAGGAAAAAATAAATTCGTAAAAATAAAACTGAACCCAAAAAAGTGAAGTGGGTGGGCCTTGTACCAACAGTGCTGCCAAGGGTGGAAGCTAGAAAGGGTTGGGAAACTATATATGGGAAAAATTCTCTTTCTCAGCCACCAGCCATGTGACTTAAAAAAGAGGCAATCAAAAAAACAAAAAACAAAAACTCTGGCAGAGAAAATTATATTCCTTG
Organism: Notodromas monacha; assembly: GCA_905338405.1. Lineage (NCBI taxonomy): Eukaryota > Metazoa > Arthropoda > Ostracoda > Podocopida > Cyprididae > Notodromas > Notodromas monacha. The sequence continues at coordinate 333 of CAJPEX010001914.1, forward strand.
AGGTGGGGACTTCATCCAGAGAAATTTGCTCCTTATCCCAACAGATTCCCTTCAGGGCAAACCACCTTTTCTTTTTTTTCACCTTTGCTCAAAACAAATGAGTATTTTTTTTAAAGTGTGATTATGGCATGAGATTTGAGCCCAGTTCTGGTAGTTAAGAGTTTCCAATTTGATCCATTGTCTGATTCCAGCATTCCACCAAGTCCAGGATACTGTATTTGGTGTTCTCATATAGCAAACATAGAATTGGTCAATTGTAAAATAAAAACAAAATTTCTGAGTGTGTGCTTTTAAATCTGTGAAATAAGAGATGATTTCAGCATTATTTCACCTTTTCACAAAAAAATGAATAATTTAATAAGTTTGATTATGGCACATTGAGATAAATTTCTAGTAGTTATAGTTAAATTTAATTAATTTTTAATTGTTGTTTGCTTTCTCCCAGTTCAGGTGCTCCCATATATACCAAGCCTACAATTTGTGAATTGTAAAACAAAATTAAAGTTGTTCTAAGTTTGTTGCCTTGTGAAATGTAAGATTATTTCAGCATTATCCTAGTTCAAGAGAATGTGTGAGAGATCTTTGAGATAAAGCATAAATAAAGTCAATATTAATTCATTTCATTCCTGGATAAATACAATAAATAACTCTGTTTCAAGTGAAGTTATGGCAACATAAGGTTTTTGCAAGCCATTATAAAAATAGATTTATTAATGTACCATGTCCTCCGTGTTCATTCTGGGCTTAGGTATAGGAAACAAAGAAATCTACTATATAACAAGTTCTTCCTAAAGATATGATCAACACTTTATTTACACTTCAAAGTTCAGAAATTAGCAGCAGTTTGATCCATTGATTACTTTATTTCATCAGAATGCAGGTTCTTGTTATTTAGTGCTGCTACTGCATCAACAAAATAGAATTCAAGTAACAAAAAAACCAAATTTTCAAATTCAATCATTAAGTGAATGCTCTACATTTGTTCATGCACATCAATAAAATATTGTAAAGTGAAAGTACAGTGTATAAAAATTTCATCAGGGAATATCATCACAATACTTAAGATAATAATAATTATAATTAGTTCACTCTTCATTTTTACTCCAGTAAGAGACTGAAATATATTTTACCAGAGCAAAAATCATAACAAAGCAAAAATGTCAAAGATTTTGAAATTGCAGTCAGGTGCTTGCTCAACAAGGGTCTTCAAAAACAGTTCAAAGTTCAACTTTCTGAATAAATTGAATTTTCAACAGAAAAAATGGTCATTTTCCCAGAAAGCGCAAGCGATTTTACACATTTTTTCACCATGAGCATTGAGGCTTTTGAAATTCAACTTATTCCACTTTCAACAGATGCATCATCAATCAAAAATGTTCCATGAATTCAAATTTTCGTCCTTCAAAAGTCAAGGAACAAAGTGCACATAAAAGCACACAGCAGGAAAAAAACAATCTTCGGGCAGAAAATTTCGCACAACTACTCAAATTGGGCATAAGTGTGGCACACCCGCTGAATTCGTGGAAATACGAGAAAAAATCGCTCTATTCCGTGAAAGGAAGAAAACTCATGATTGCTGATTTTAAGAAAATTAAAAATTTCAGCGTAGAATTCAACACTAACTGAAATCTAAAAACCCAAAAAGGCCATTTAAACGGGAAGCATTTTAATATTTGTATTTTCCTTAAAAGCGCCGGAATGTAATCTGAGAATTTATGAAGCGATGAATTTCAAAATTAGCATGCTAATAAAAAAAAATTGGTTATCGATTTTTGATTTCGACGGAAATATTGAGAATGGAAATCCTCATTTGTGTGTCACCATTCGTCAGTTTTTTTTTTTTTTTTAAGGGTGGTTCTTTTTTATTTATAAGGACACGGAAATATCGTATGTTATCTAATGGCGAAAATTTTTCTTGGAAATAAAAAAAATGTTTAAAAAAACTTTTTACCAAATTTTCCAACCACATAATCTCAATCATGATAGTATACATGTGTACTCTCAATAACGATCTTGTCTACAACGATTTTCCCTGTACAAGTAATTTAATTTTGGTCCCTTGATTTTCGTTTTCAAGAGAGAATCCACCTGAATAAAATTCTAAAAAAGAAAACCAAAACTCATAAACGTATTTTTTTTTGTGAAATCTCAAAAATAAACGGAAACTCGCGAACGGAATTATTACAAACTCTCTACAACGATTTTCTCTGTACAGTATATATCGAATTTTCTTTCAAGTCCTCTGAATTTCTCTCTAGAAAGAAGAGTCCAACCGGATCCTAAATATTTTGTCAAATTTTCGGGCCCGGATAAAATTTTCGGAAACCCAGAAAAAGAAGTGGAAAACATTTAATAAATATTACAATTTTGAGGGGGGGGAGGGGAGGGGAACCCGGGAAAAAAAATGCTTTCCTTTCCACCTGAAAGAACCTTGAGTATAGCAGGGTTCCAGGAATTCTTCTCCACTGGGTCCGTTCGGAGAGGAGGGGGGTTATTTTTTTCGGGAGAGGAGGCAAACGAACTCATCGGACCTCGAAGGAAGGAAGACCCTGGGTAAATGGTTCCCCTCCACACACACACACACCTATAAAAATGTTTTATTTCTTTCTTCCTGTAATTCGGGGTTCCTTTTTCTTTTGCTTTTGGGGCTTCGGGGTTCTCTCTCCCTCCACAGGTAAAAATCGACGGGCCTGATCGTTGCTTTCTCTAGTCAGCGTAACCGTATAACCTCGAAAAAGTCAGCCCTCACAAAAATAAATAAATGAATTAAATGTAACAAATCGAATAAATAGTTCATCTCCCTCGCATGAATTTTCCACGCTTTCACAGCAAGAACCATATTGTTTGTTCTCCACAATCATCATAATTTTTGTTTAATCGCAGAACGAATAATTTTTCACGAAAATGGATGATGAAATAAATAAATAAAAATTTAGGAAATGATGTAATTCGGGGTTTCGCATCGTTTCGGGACAACACAAAAGTTGGTACAGTATTTGCTGTCGCCGGAAAAAAAAATTCTCCTGTTCGCGATGGTTCATTAAGTTTCTATTTTGCGAAAGAAATTTTTTTGAGGAATCTTTATTTATGAGAGACAAAATATGAGCAGTATTGTTTTTGGAAATGTGTGCGTTCTTTTACTACGCCAATGGGGAGCGGAATTTTTTTTGCCGTCATTCTCATTTTCTTCGCAATTTTTGGCACACAAAAAAAGCAGTTGGAGAAGTTGGAAATGAAAAATTTGCACGCGAAACAGAAATATGTGTTGAAAACAAAAGCAAAACTTGGCCAGGGACACGCGTAACCAGGACAGTGTTGGCAAAAACCATTTTCAAAAATTTTTATGTGGGTTATTCTTTTTTTTTTTCGAATCCGCCTGGTGGTCGAATCAATTGAATTAACAACATAACAAGAAAAAATTATCTTATTTGAAAATATTATTGATTCGAGCTTTAATTTGGCAGTTTTTCTGATGTGACTGGTGTAAATTTGAACGATGTACCACAACTTGGAATTTAATTTCTTTTTTCAAACTGTCGGTGAGAAAATTTTACGAAAACTCATTTTGATATAAAACAGAGTGTGTAAATTTTTGGCAAATTCAAAATAAGATTCGAACCTTTTTTAACTTCGTCAGCAAATCAGCGAAAAGTAATTTTTTCTATTCTGCTGTAAAATCATTTTTCACTGCATTTATGAAAAACAACGTCTAATTTTTCGAAGCAAAAATCGGCAATTGGACAAATCCAGTCAAATATGCCAAAGAAAATTCTTTTTTCTTTTGCAGGATGACCACTTCTCACTCTTGTCATTTGAGTTGTGTAAAATCAACAAAATCGAGCTAAAAACACGCAAAAAAATATTTCTTTAGCTGACAGCTTTTACTGCATAAATCCACCTGTTTATTTCATTTTATTTTTCATGACGAGATTAAAAAAAAAATAATGTTCGTATTAGACCCCAGACAACTTGGGTTGTTCAAATCGCTTTGCACTTGCTGATATTATCAGCAACAACAAAAAACCCTCGCAATATTGCGAATCCCGAGTCAACCAACTGATCAGATGATGTCAGGTATTCATTTATTTTATTTTTTATTGTGTCTTCTTCAACAACATAAAGCTTTCAAGTGGCCTTGCAGCAAATAGGTTCCCAAGGGGGTCTCTTCCCTTCAAGCAACCCGGCCCCAGAAAAAAAGAGAAAAGAACCCACCCCCTTTCAAAAAAAAAAAAAAACCCCCACCCCAAGACTTTTCAGAATCACAAAGCTTCTCTCTCCAACGGATTCTGTGCTACATCATCTTTACTTTGAAAAGGTAAGAAAAAAATTTCTTCCTTCTTTTGATCAGTGAAAAATTCCAACACTGAACAACCCGGATAACGGACGCCTTGAATGATTTAATTTTTTTTTGGATCGTAGGATTCGACAGACAAACCGATTTTGTTGTTGTTGCGGATTGTGGACTTTTGTTGAGGATAACAGAATGAGAAGAGATCATCCTGCTAAATATTACAATTTTCGTGGCATTTTTTTTCTGAAGTAGTCAATTTTTTGCTTCAACGATTTTTACTGAGGTCGATGCGTGTTTCGTATAATGGACTCTGCTTTGTAAAAAAAAAAAAAAAAAGAGAGTGGGAAATTGAGTTTAATGAAAAATATCCGAGTTTCTTTCGCATATTTGCCCGTCAAAATAAATGTCTTGGAAGTCTTGATCATAAAATTAAATTTTAACTGATTCTTGTTGCGAGCTGAGACCATTCATTACCTGCAACAAGACCAGTATCACCATTTTAAAATGTCCTGCAAATTTTTTCCATGTTTCCCACCACAAAAAATACTTGTTTCCCCCAATGTTGACTTTTTTTTTGCTGGTCCCTAAACATTTGACAAGAAGAGGTTTCTTGGTACAAAAGTAGGATTTTTTAGATTCTCCAGTGCTCAGTGGCACACATTTTTGCAAAAATATTCCAACCTTGCTGCAGAAGGGATAAGAAGCAATTTAAGGCCAAGAATATCACCATTTAGAATTTCCTGCAAATTTGTCCATGTTTCCCACCACAAAAAATGCTTGTTTCCCCCAAACCTCAAAACCTCCCTTCGTCAATTTTTTTTTTGTTCTTTTGCTGGTCTCTTTGAATTCGACTTGAACAGGTTCAATATGACCAAGAAGAAAAAGAGAAATCATGGCTGTTTGAAAATGAGGGAAAATCCAAGACTTGCCCAACTACCCACCATCAGCATCACGTGCAGCAAGGCGAAAAACGTCAACAGCTAAAAGAGATAAGATTAAGTAATAATGATTCGGGAGAAATCGGGAATATAGCCCTGGCATTTATCTTTCCTTGGCCCCATAACGTCACCAACGTTGTCAGGTGACACTTCGAAAGCACAGCACCTTCTTAAAAATTGTTCACACTATGAATTTCCCCTTTTTCTAAACCGTCTCTTTCTTTTTTTTTGCTGGCACAAAATGAGAATCACAGCCTGAAAAAATTTGAATCACAATAGAAGCACTACTACAGGTCAATGGAATACTGTGTATTGTACTCAGGTTCTTCATTCTGCTTCTGAAAATTTCACTCGAATTTTTGTAGAATAAATGGGAGCAGCAGAAGAAACATGTGAATAATGAGTGTTCCTCGTTTTCCAGACAATTCATTTCTCTGTCATTTTCTGATGAACAAAAAAAATTTTGAGAAACATAGTTGCATGGCAAATTTGTGCACAGAAATTCTAGACGATGCAGGTAATAAAAATAATAATCCGTGATAAATAATGACATAATATTCCGCCATTTTATGTAGGGTTTATAAATGTAAATTTTTGTTTCTGATGAACAAAAAAAAATTTGAGAAACATAGTTGGAAACTTCGTGCACAGAAATTCCAGACGATGCAGGTAATAAAAATAATAATCCATGTCAAGGCATAATATTCCGCCACTTCATGTTGGATTTATAAATTTAAATTTTTGTTTCTGATGAACAAAAAAATTTGAGAAACATAGTTGCATGGAAAATTTGTGCACAAAAATTCCGGACGATGCACGTAATAAAAATGATAATCCATGATTAATCATGACATAATATTCCGCCATTTTATGCTGGATTTATAAATATAAAACAAAAGAAAATATACTGTACTCCCTATAGCAACTAAATCCATGGCTCAATCAAAAATATTTCGTGCCAGGAAAGCAGCAATTACACGGACTGACGATTGCGTGTTGAGTAACTCACAAAACCGGAGACAGGTACACGTATCAAATAAATTTTTTCCCCACCCAACACAAGCACCGTTTATTTATTTCATTTAATTTTTTCATTGTTGTGGATAAAAAATTACGATCTGTGACCTTCCGCACAGAGACTCACTTTCGGGAATTTTAATCAGAGCAGCAGCGAGATTATGAGGTTAAATTTCGCCAAAAATACTACTGCACAGCACATTAAAAAAAATTTATTAATCCGATTCTCTATGCAATTGAAATTTGCAACAAAAAAAGTCTTGAAATTGACAAAAGCTGAGGAATACCGTGTCCCTTCACTAAAACAGCAAAACCGGGAGCGGGGGGAAACGATATTATAATTTCAACTAAAAACAATTGCGTCATTTAATCTGAATTTTCGGGAAGTCACGCACAAAATTACAGAAATGTCGGCCAAAAACCTCACGTTCAAAATATTGATAATCCACTCATCTGTGCAATCACAGTTTTGAATATATTTTAAAAATTGACAAGACGGAAAAATACAAGATGTCATATTACTTCAACAGAATGAAAATTGAAGCAAAAAATTAATTAATCAAAAGAACAACAAAATACAATTTTGCATCACATTCTCAATTTTTGGGAAGTCCAATAATAGAATAGGCAGGCTTCATTGTTAATGCCCTTTTTTCATCAACAGAAAAATACAGGAGTTTTTCCTCTTTTCTTGACAGAAAAAAGAGAATTTTAAAAAAAATTCTAAAATGGGCAGGACTTGACATTTTCCTCTTTCATGAACAGCTAAGAGAGAATTTCACAATTAGTAACAAATAGGTGTATTTCTCAGTTCTTGGGAAACCTTGCAGGTTCATAAAGGGGTTAACCAAGAATAATTAACCTTCAATAATATTTAAGGAAACCTTCAAGAGGTTCCCACACACTACAAAATACAATAATAAAAATTGACAGGACTCATTATTTTTAACACGTTTTTATTAACTCGCTTTCTTGTCCATTTGTTTGTCTGGATCAAATTTTGCAACTCAAATTTTGCTCCCAACTAGCTAAAAGAAGTGAAATACAAATGAAGTAGATGCGCACCACGTTGAAGGTTATTTTTTCATTTTTCAAAACTTGGTTTTTAGATTAATTTTTTAATCTACTAAATTTTTTTTTCATCATAGGCGGACTCCTTTTTTCATCAACAGAATATTACAGGATTATATTTTCCTCTTTACTTGACAGAAAATCGAAAATTTTTAAAAATGCAATTTTAAAATAGACAGGACTTGACTTGACATTTTCCTCTTTCGTGTACAGAAAAAGAAAGAATTTTAGAAATACAAAAATAAAATATGCTGGACTAGGCGTAATTGCTATTTTTTCATCAACAGAATAGTGCAGGAATTTTCCTCTTTTCTCCACAGAAAAAGAGAGAATTTTAAAAAAATATAAAAATAAAATACCGGCAGGACTCAACATAATAACCACACACACACACAAATTTTCGACAACCAAAAAAATGGAGAGATAATTCGTAAAAAAAAAAACATATATATATATATTTTTTTTAATACGACAAGAAAGTGTACTCACTCTAGAAAGTAGACCTGTCCCTGGCTGGTGACCGCCTTCTGCCAGCCGGGCGGCAGCGGGCCCAACCCGTCGTCCAGCGCGTCGTAACTGTGCTGCCGCGCGTGGCCGCCACCGGCACCGGGCAAGTCCGCCCCGAGCCTCGCCGACGCATACGTCTGCTGCAGCGTCGCCGGCGACGAATGCGCCCGCGGATGATGCGCCGTCATGTGCGGCGGCGGCGGCGGTGGCGGCGGCAGCGGCAAATTGTGGGTCGTCGAGTCCGCCGACGACTCGCGGGAATGAGACACGCTGCTCACGCTGGGACTCCGCGTGCCGGTGTTGGGCGGTCGGAAAAAGGACGCCGGCAAATTCCGGGACGTCCACGGCACCTGTTTCGGGCGTTGGGACTGATTGGCGTCCCCGTTGAGCACGTGGTCAAACAGGGCCTGGAGTTCCGAGTCCGAGTCGCCTCTGACGTGCACGACCTGGTTTTTCAGCTTGTCGGCCGCCGACGCGGACGCCAGTGGCGACTGGTCAGGTCGCGGCGAAGCCATGTCCGTCTTCGTCCTCTTCCCGCTAATTTATTTTTTTTTATTTCCCCTCCGCCAATTTGTTTTTTTTTTTCAACAACCGGCAAAAAAAAAATTATGCTTCGATCCCTTTTTTTGTTTTGATTGCTTAAGTGGCTTGGATGAGAAATTGCTTCTTGATTGCGCGTCGTCTCCCTTCACTTATTTATTTATTTATTATTTTTTTGAAATAAAAAATAATAATAATTTGTGTTTCTTCAACTGCTGGGTTGGGGCTTCGATTTGCGGACAGCTGAGGCGAGAAAAACTGACACTTGCGGCTTCACACTAAGAACTTTTCGTCACTAACACTCACTCACACGCACTCACTCGCCGCCGCCTTTCTTCTCGGCCTACAATCAATTTTCAAGCATCCTGGAAAAAACAATTAAATCAATAAATATGAAAAGAATAAACAGAATGGATCTCTGCAGACAATCAATTTTCAAGCATCCTGAAAAATAGTTAAATATATAAATATGAAAATAATAAACAGAATGGGTCTCTGCAGATGATCAATTTTCAAGCATACTGAAAAATAATTAAATCAATAAATATGAAAATAATAAGCAGAATAAATCTCTGCAGAGAATCAATTTTCAATCATGCAGAAAAACAATTATATCAATAAATATGAAATAAATTAACAGGATGGATCTCTGCAGAGAATCAATTTTCAAGCATCCTGAAAAATAATCAAATCAATAAATATGAAAATAATAAACTGAATGGATCTCCGCAGAGAATCAATGTTCAAGCATCCCACCAAAACAATTGAATACATTTTTTTATATGACGAGAATGAACAGGAATCATCTCTACAAAATATAAATTTTCAAGCATCCTGAAAATTAATTAAATATATAAATGTGAAAATAATAAACTGAATTGATCTCTGCAGAGAATCAATTTTCAAGCATCCCTACAAATAATTAAATCAATAAATATTAAAATAATAAACAGAATGGATCTCTGCAGAGAATCAATGTTCAAGCATCCCACCAAAAAAATTGAATGCATTTTTTTTAATATGACAAGAATAAACAGGAATGATCTCTACAAAATATCAATTTTCAAGCATATTTTTTACAACTTGTCACTCTTTCTCATTCACTTGCATTAAATCTTTTTTTTTTCTCCACAAAGAATTTAATTCATAACATACGGTGATGAAAATATGAATACAGGTGAACCTCAATAACTCAAACCTCCGTAAGTCAAATACCCCCTCAAGTCAAATTTTTTTCATATCCCCATCTGAATCCCCTTAAAAACAACAGATTAAAAACCTCCACAAGTCAAAAGCTTTCCCTTCAAACCTCCATAAGTCAAATTTTCTGTGGCTTGTTGGCCATTATTTTCTTCTCCCAAGAAAGAAAAAAAGCAATAAAAACAGAAATGTATGGGTTTTCAAGGAAGTGAAAGACTTATTTTGGCAAATGAACCCTTGCCTCCAAGTTCAGCAGCCTTTTCAACTCATTCAAGAAGCCTTTCAAGTCCCCAAAATATCACCATTTACATTCTTCTAAGTTGCAACCTGTAAAATTCTGAACCTCCCTAAGTCAAATTTTTTTTCAGGTCCCTTGAAATTTGACTTTGAGAGGTTCAACTGTACCTGTAAATTGATACAATGAATTAAATGAATGTATTAATTACTTAGTGCTGGATCCATTGAATTATTTGCTAGACAATATTTTTTAGTATTCAGTGAAGGATCATTTTTCCATCCTACTGAATATTCGGAAAATATTGAAAATATAGTCAGAATCAAGAACAATAAACAAGATTGATTCTATAAATTGCCGAATGAATTTTCTGGCATTTACTAATAAAAAAATGCGAGTATTTCGAAAGTATACTTCAAAATAAATGCTAGATATACAGTATTCATATGAAATGGAGTTTTATCAAATATATTTTTAAGAATCTACTGCGATACATACAGTAATTTCCATCTCTATAAATTTTTTATTCATTCGCTTATCGGTGATTTTCGTTTAGATTTTATTCTCTCTTTGAATTGAACTTGTTTCTTGATTTACAGGCATTTGAGGTCACTTGAGACCAAGATACACATTTTCGGTCTAAATTCAAAATGGGTTTTTGATTACACTTCAAAAAAGCCAAGAGAAAGAGTACTTAAACACACATTTGGATCTCACAAACGTCCCCAAAAAATCGTATGAAAAAGGACACAAAGTTGGCGAGAATAAAAATTAAAAAGGAGCTTTTTTTCTTTCAAAACGTTTGATGGTTTCCCATGGATTCCATTACATTGCGAAAACTCGCACACAGCTTCTAAGAAAAGGATTTAAATCCACTGACACCAAAAAAATTAAACACTTTCACACACACAAGAACAATGATTCAAATCGAATCAATCGCGAGATTTCGATAATGTGTTCTAGGAAATTCGCAGTGATCATGATTCACACTTGCGACGCTAAAAAAACAAGCAATTGAGAATTTCCACGCTTTTGAATATTTTATCATCGCATCAAAATGTCATATTGCAATTGACACGATTTAGTTCCCACAGAAGTTTTCTATGCAATTTCCTGAGATCAAATTAAACAATGACCACATTTCCAGAATATACACAAAAATCAAGGTCACAAACTCAAAAGGAGGCCAATTTTTGAAACCATACTGAAAATAACTAAATCAAGATCAATCAATAATAGATTTTCTCATTGATCATGTTCATAANAAATTATGCTTCGATCCCTTTTTTTTTTGTTTTGATTGCTTAAGTGGCTTGGATGAGAAATTGCTTCTTGATTGCGCGTCGTCTCCCTTCACTTATTTATTTATTTATTATTTTTTTGAAATAAAAAATAATAATAATTTGTGTTTCTTCAACTGCTGGGTTGGGGCTTCGATTTGCGGACAGCTGAGGCGAGAGAAACTGACACTTGCGGCTTCACACTAAGAACTTTTCGTCACTAACACTCACTCACACGCACTCACTCGCCGCCGCCTTTCTTCTCGGCCTACAATCAATTTTCAAGCATCCTGGAAAAAACAATTAAATCAATAAATGTGAAAAGAATAGACAGAATGGATCTCTGCAGACAATCAATTTTCAAGCATCCTGAAAAATAGTTAAATATATAAATATGAAAATAATAAACAGAATGGGTCTCTGCAGATGATCAATTTTCAAGCATACTGAAAAATAATTAAATCAATAAATATGAAAATAATAAGCAGAATAAATCTCTGCAGAGAATCAATTTTCAATCATGCAGAAAAACAATTATATCAATAAATATGAAATAAATTAACAGGATGGATCTCTGCAGAGAATCAATTTTCAAGCATCCTGAAAAACAATTAAATCAATAAATATGAAAATAATACACAGAATGGATCTCCGCAGAGAATCAATGTTCAAGCATCCCACCAAAACAATTGAATACATTTTTTTTATATGACGAGAATGAACAGGAATCATCTCTACAAAATATAAATTTTCAAGCATCCTGAAAATTAATTAAATATATAAATGTGAAAATAATAAACTGAATTGATCTCTGTAGAGAATCAATTTTCAAGCATCCCTACAAATAATTAAATCAATAAATATTAAAATAATAAACAGAATGGATTTCTGCAGAGAATCAATGTTCAAGCATCCCACCAAAAAAATTGAATGGATTTTTTTAATATGACAAGAATGAACAGGAATGATCTCTACAAAATATCAATTTTCAAGCATATTTTTTATAACTTGTCACTCTTTCTCATTCACTTGCATTAAATCTTTTTTTTCTCCACAAAGAATTTAATTCATAACATACGGTGATGAAAATATGAATACAGGTGAACCTCAATAACTCAAACCTCCGTAAGTCAAATACCCCTTTCAGTCAAATTTTTTTCATATCACCATCTGAATTCCCTTAAAAGCAATAGATTAAAAACCTCCTTAAGTCAAAAGCTTTTCCTTCAAACCTCCATAAGTCAAATTTTCTGTGGCCGGTTGGCCATTATTTTCTTCTCCCAAGAAAGAAAAAAAAGCAATAAAAACAGAAATGTATGGGTTTTCAAGGAATTGAAAGACTTATTTGGGCAAATGAACCCCTGCCTCCAAATTCAGCACCCTTTTCAACTCATTTAAGAAGCCTTTTAAGCCCCAAAATATCACCATTTACATTCTTCTAAGTTGCAACCTGTAAAATTCTGAACCTCCCTAAGTCAAATTTTTTTTCAGGTCCCTTGAAATTTGACTTTGAGAGGTTCAACTATACCAGTGAATTGATACAATGAATTGAACGAATGTATTGATTGCAAAATGCTGGATCCCATTGAATTATTTACTAGACAATATTTTTTAGTATTCAGAGAAGGATCATTTTTCCATCCTACTTAATATTCGGAAAATATTGAAAATATAGTCAGAATCAAGAATGATAAACAAGATTGATTCTCTAAATTTCCGAATGAATTTTCTGGCATTTACTAATAAAAAAATGCGAGTATTTCGAAAGTATACTTCAAAATAAATGCTAGATATACAGTATTCATATGAAATGGAGTTTTATCAAATATATTTTTAAGAATCTACTGCGATACATACAGTAATTTNCCGAATGAATTTTCTGGCATTTACTAATAAAAAAATGCGAGTATTTCGAAAGTATACTTCAAAATAAATGCTAGATATACAGTATTCATATGAAATGGAGTTTTATCAAATATATTTTTAAGAATCTACTGCGATACATACAGTAATTTCCATCTCTATAAATTTTTTATTCATTCGCTTATCGGTGATTTTCGTTTAGATTTTATTCTCTCTTTGAATTGAACTTGTTTCTTGATTTACAGGCATTTGAGGTCACTTGAGACCAAGATACACATTTTCGGTCTAAATTCAAAATGGGTTTTTGATTACACTTCAAAAAAGCCAAGAGAAAGAGTACTTAAACACACATTTGGATCTCACAAACGTCCCCAAAAAATCGTATGAAAAAGGACACAAAGTTGGCGAGAATAAAAATTAAAAAGGAGCTTTTTTTCTTTCAAAACGTTTGATGGTTTCCCATGGATTCCATTACATTGCGAAAACTCGCACACAGCTTCTAAGAAAAGGATTTAAATCCACTGACACAAAAAAATAACACTTTCACGCACACAAGAACAATGATTCAAATCGAATCAATCGCGAGATTTCGATAATGTGTTCTAGGAAATTCGCAGTGATCATGATTCACACTTGCGACGGTAAAAAAACACGCAATTGAGAATTTTCACGCTTTTGAATATTTTATCATCGCATCAAAATGTCATATTGCAGTTGACTCGATTTAGTTCCCACAGAAGATTTCTATGCAATTTCCTGAGATCAAATTAAACTATGTGGTGTAAAGGTCTTATATGTGTTTTTAGTTCCAGTGTTTGAGTTTTCCTCCGGTTAAAAACTTTGGTATGACTTTTATTGATTTAGTTCTAGTTAGTTATTATCTAAAAGAGTAACTAGTACAAGTTAAGCTCTGACACTTGATCAAATTCATAATTTTGAGATCATGAATACATGTCAATTCATCATTTACACACCTAGAAAATATTGCATTGACGGTTTTCAATTGTTCATTTTTAAATTTTGCAGAACAAAAACTTTTGATTATCTTTTTTAATTTTATTCTGAAGAAAAATATGTCCAATAGAATATAAGAATTGACTAAAATGAGGCTTAAGAAAAACTTGACTTCAATATGAGCAGTAATTCCTTGACATTTAAAACAAAATTATTGTCAAAATACTGCACGTTCTCTGAAAGATTTGTATTGAATTTAATTGAATAGCAAACTTGATTTTCTGCTTTTCAGCAATATAAGAATTAAATAAAATTAGGTTTAAAAAAATTGACTTTAATATGAGCAGTAATTCCTTGACATTTATAACAAAATTATTGTCAAAATATGTTCTTGAAACTTACTCTGAAAGATTTGTATTGAATTTATTTGAATAGCAAACTTTATTTTCTGCTTAACCACATTTCCAGAATATACACAAAAATCAAGGTCACAAACTCAAAAGGAGGCCAATTTTTGAAACCATACTGAAAATAACTAAATCAAGATCAATCAATAATAGATTTTCTCATTGATCATGTTCACACATATGTGTAGGCTCTGACACTTGATCAACTTCATTTATTTGAGATCAATAATACATGTCACTCAATCATTTACACACCTAGAAAATATTGCATTGACGGTTTTGTTCATTTTTAAATTGTTCATTTTTAAATTTTGCAAAACAAGAACTTTTGATTATCTTTTTTTAATTTTATTCTGAAGACAAATCTGTCCATAGAATATAAGAATTGACTAAAATGAGGTTTTAAAAAAACTTGACTTCAATATGAGCAGTAATTCCTAGACATTTAAAACAAAATTATTGTCAAAATACTTTACGTTCTTGGAACTTACTCTGAAAGATTTGTATTGAATTCAATTGAATAGCAAACTTGATTTTCTGCTTTTCAGCAATACATACAAGAATTAAATAAAATTAGGTTTAAAAGTATTGACTTTAATATGAGCAGTAATTCCTTGACATTTATAACAAAATTATTGTCAAAATATGTTCTTGAAACTTACTCTGAAAGATTTGTATTGAATTTATTTGAATAGCAAACTTTATTTTCTGCTTTCCAGCATTCAGTTGGGATTACAGAATTACAGTACTTTCAATCATAGGATCACACAAAAATAAATCCCAAATCACACCCAATCTCTCAGAATAAATGCACTCACAGCACGAAACTCCTCTCACGACATTTTCGAAATCGATAGATCTGACGAATTGAATACAAAATTGCAAAATACTTGCACAATTATAATTTTAAAAAAAGAAGCATACGGATGAAAGCAAAAAAGTATATATTCCGATAATCATTCAAATAGGGTCACGAATCCCTAGAAACTTTCGCGCCTGTTTCCTAAATTGTTGCGTCACGGGCACCATTTTTTGTCGAACGAGATTTTAAGTCCCCCCAATTGTAAAACTCTTCTTCACTTACAGCTCTTATTTTTCACGGGAAATTTAAGATTAAGATGAATACAAGCATGTGTGAGGATTTAGCGCAAGAGGGTCTTTCCATAAATTTGGTGAAGCCGATTCTCAACAACGGTAGAATCAAACAAGTTTTGCTTTTTTACAATTTTGGATCAGCCCGAAATTCTGCTGACCTTTTAGATTCCAAAGCTGGTAAGAATTGATTAAGAAATAGTTCGTCAGACATTAAATTTACCTGAAGAGATTTAATTTACTTCGTATTTCTCTTCGGTTGTGCAAAATTCACATCACGTGAGTTATAAATCCTCTACAAAACTGATGAATTCAAAGTTCACTTTATAACGATTTTGTCTATTGAACACTCGAAAAAATTTCCGTTTGTCAATTGGAATTTTTGGGGGGAACCTTCACAAACAGAATCACACACAAAAATGACAAAAATCACAGAACTCTCTTCACTGAATCATTTCACTTGATATCATATTCAAAACGAAAGCCTGTGGGTTTTCAAAAATTTTTGAAGGTTATACAATTTTACACAACAAAAGAACGCGTCTCATTCAGCACATACCCGTTTTAATGACAATCGTCAACACTCGTTTCAACGTTACCCTCAAGTTATTCGAAAAGACATATCTCACAAATAGAAATTTTAATAATTATTCTCCATTGTGATTATCACCGGAGAATTTATTATTGCTATTGTAGAGATATCAGAGAAATGCGGGGATTGATAATAATTCCGCTCGTTTTCCATTAATCGCGACAATTCATTGATTGCAGTTATGATTTTTCAGTTCATTGATTTCAGTTGTATGCAGATAGTCGGTTACAATCTCAGAGATAATCGCGAAATTATTACATTTTTACGACGCGACACGAAACAGTGAGAAGCAAACTCAAAGAAAATTTTCATTTTAACACAATTGATGGAATTAATCTTCGATTGATGGCATCAATACATTGGCAAGTTATGTTGAAGAATGTCTCAGACACCCACAGAAAACTTCCGACACGAATAAGCTATGAATGATTTATAAAATAATTTTAAAAATTCAAAAACCTATTGGTTGGACTTGAAGTACGCTAGTTTGCCAAATATTTACGAATGTGTGTGTGTATGTGAACTGGATCCCGGTAAAACCCGGGCATGACTAGTAGAATTTTCTCGAAACTCGGGGGTTCACAAAAATGGTTTTTCACAATGTTCTAGAATCTTTGATGCATTATTAACCCTCCCAAAGCAGATGGAAATAAAGTTGCTACACTCTTTGAACAACAAAAAACTCGGGGCTTGATATTCCAGGTCTGCCAAATTTTGAGGTTCAAAAAACATCCTCAGACTTCTTAAGCTAGGGAGAAAGTTGGTCCCTGACTAAAGCGGTTCTTAGTCTTCATTTATACAGCATAAGTTATTGTGATTTTTCAGGCTTTAAACCATTGTGTAATTAAGTATAGTTTCTGGATTGAAAGCGCTTAGGGGTATATTTGAATCAGATGTGCTTACTTAAGTCCTTAAGGGATGCTTTGAGTTACTTCTATAAAAAAAATTGGTGCTTTTAGGTCTTTAGACAGATATTAGAGTTTGGGCTCTCAGTTGGTTTCTCATTTACTTTTTGAAAGATAATGTGTGTCTCAGCTAGGATAGGATCTCAGCAGGTGCTTATTTTAATCAGAATTCTCCAAAGTTAGATAATAAGGAATTTAGTGATGGGCCAAGTCAGGTTAGATCATTGGGCTGGGGTTAAATTAAGGTTCATCTCATTGGGGTCTGTTTTACATTTTAGGTTTTACCTGGTTGGATGAAAGTCAGGTGAATCAAAATCGGTGAAGTTCATTAGACTATTCAAATACTGCGTTCATTTTTAGTCACTGGAGTTAATTTCATAGTAGGCCTATTCACCCAAGCAAATATCAGATATTCTACATTTAAACCACAAGAAGGTTCAATATTTTACTAAAGATTTGCCTGAAAAACGTCCTGAATTCCAAAAGTGCAGAGCATTCAAGAAAAGTAATTGTTACGTCACTTGAGTACCATTTAAGGACACAGAAAATTGAGGAAATTTGGAGATGAATATTGTTTTAGCGGAAATTTGCTTCAGGCACCTGTCAAGAAAATGTTCTCTCTTGAATCTCAAAATTATGAAAATAATTTACCCTTCCATCATTCGGTTGAGATCATATCTTTATACCATGGAAGACCAGCAACTAATACATGAGGAGAAAATGCATCACACAAAACTATAAAGAATCTCCTGAGAGTTTAGTACAGTACAGGAAAGATTTGCATCAGCACGAGTATCGCCGTTCAGAGGAACAGAAACTAAGGAGTAAGAAACCTTCGCCATTTCCACTTTCTTGGGTTTTCTTACATTTAACAAATATCAGAAAAAAATAAGCACACACATCACTAGACCCCCAGGATCCACTAAAAAAGCATTCGCGAATGTTTCAGACCATCGGTCTCTAAATTATACGACGCGCTTTTTCATCTCGCACTTACACTCGTTCCGAGATGTTTCTTTTCTTACGCGTACTTCACCATCACTTTCACGCACACAGACGAATCAAGGGGGGGGTTTTGTTTGAACTGCTTTGCCTTGATTGCACGCCACACCCACCAGTACACGACAGAATACGCTGAAAAACGCGTGCAATAAAACGGCACGCAAACCCTACGGACACAAATCACGAAGGAGATCAACGGGCGACTGAGGCTCACAGTGTCTGGACACGCGGCCGTAACTCGGCTGGGCGGTGGCAGTTGCTGGGACGGCGGGCGCGCCACAGGGCCGCAGTTTTTCTCCAACGGCTCAGACACCGGTCAGTCTCAGGGAGGCTCTGCTTTCAGCACACAAATTTGTCGCAGGTACAAGCTACGCATATTACAAAAATTAATGTTTCGTTATTTTATAATGATTGCTCATCTAGCAAAAAGCTCTGAGTAGAAGCAACATAAACATGGTCCCTAAGAAAAAATATTAGTCAACAAAATATATACATTTATGTTCAAGATGCATGAAAACAAATTTCTTGTCTTTGGGGGGGGGGAGTGTGATGAATTTTTGAATGATTTTTCTCGTGATGAGGAGGCTTCATGAACTTGTATTGCCTCTGAAAAGGGCATTTCTGTACCAGTATAATGTAAAGTGGTTCTTAATAGACCTAATACTAAGAAAAAATATCTTCAAGAATCATGACAACAGATATTGAACATTGTACAGTAATTTTGAGGGTTGTTTTTCCATTATTTTTCTTATGTTCAAGCGGTTTCATGATTTTTTTTTTATCAATTTCTTCTTAAGGAAGCAATTCTGAGTCAATACACATTACAGTCTCAATAGATGATCTGACAGTACAAGATATATGATTCTTTAGAAATGTGTTCAAGACTCATGACAAAAAAACATGTTACCTTCTATTTGGGGTGTTTTACTTATGTATCTTGTGATGAAGAGCCTTTGTTTTATTGTCCTCCAAAGGAAGCAATTCTAAATCGAGATACAGTGGGGTCTTGATGTAACTAATCCTAGGAAGAATATGATTCATGTGGATATGTTCAAGAATCATGGCAACAAATTCTTTGTCTTCTTGGAGTAGGTTTTAAAATTATCTTCCTTACAATCAAGAGGCTTCATGAACTTATATTCTTGTCTCTGAATGAAACAACCCTGTATGCAGGAACCAAACCCCATTGGAGTCTCAACAGACCTAATTTGAGAAAAATGTCATTCATGTAAATTTTACAGCATTTTCAAAATTCTGAAAAAGTCCTTGCATTCTTGTTGGAAGGGGTTGTAAATTACTTTTCTTCCAATCAAGAGTTCACATAAATTTTTCTTCTTGCCTCTGAATTAAGCAACTCTGAATCAACATACAGTCATACACTGTGGTCTTGATAGTCCTAATCCTTGGGAGAAAATGATTCAAGAAAAAATATGTTCAAAAGATCTTCTCTTTTTGGGGGGATTTTCTATGAAGTTTCCTTATAATCAATAATCTTTATGAACTTCTATTCTCCCCCTGTGAGGATGCAACTCTGAATATACAGATCCCATGTTGACATACAGTACTTTCCAATTAATACACATGATGTATGCAAGGTTTATACTACAGTACAGTATCTTGAAAATACCTATCCAGGAAGCACATATTTTAGGGAGCAAAATTTCCTCATATTAAATAAGAGAACTTGAAGTGTCCCCAACCTGCCTGAGTTCAATGACGCAAAATAAATAAATGACGCATTTTCCATTATGCTTGGTAAAAATTTTGTACCCCTGCACAACATGGTTTAAAATGATCGGGATGGAATCTCGGAAATCCATGATTACTGAGTAAAACTAAATGGGAGGAGTCAGAGCTCCGGAAAGGTAGTGAGCACCGAAGCAGTGACAGGATGCCGCACGCAGCCTCACATATTTTCGCCCGAGGTCGCCAACACAGCGGCCGATCACATTTAAAATAAAGAGAAAAAAAGAAGCAGAATTAGAAGCATAACTTGGGAACATACACACACACACGCACAAAAAGGAAGGAGAAGAGAAAAGAAAGAAAGAAAAAAAGCAACGCACACCGCGCGAGGGAGTGAGCATCCATCCACCTGGGATTGAGAGGGAGCGGGACAAGGTATCACTGCGTGTCTTCCCCAAGCACAACATGCATACACACACACGCACAGGTATACACACACGCACACACACACACAAAGAGAGAAGAGGAGAAGAAGAAACAAGAAGGGAGGAGAAAAAGAGCAGCACACAGAGCGCAGGAGAGAAAAAGAGAGATGAAGGAGAGAGCCGTTTTTAAAAACTGGCCTGGGCTTTTTAACGTCCCTTTTTTCTCCCCCCCCCCCCCCCCCCCCCCCCCCCCCCGCCCTCCC